>JAYMSP010003767.1:0-18554 GCA_036897095.1 Plantago elongata
AAAAACTGCGAATCAAACCGAAAATTTCTTCTCGAAAGCGCCCAAACTGTACTAAAATCAGCACATTTGATCTGCCCCTTTGCCCCATTTGACAGGAATCTCCGGCTCCGACCAAGAACTGAACTTTTGCAAAACCCATTTCCGATTTTCCCCAAAACTCCGGTACCTTGAAACAAAATTCGAATTCGAACAGAAAATTGAATGAATTAAGCGAAATTTACCTGGAGCAAACGCACAGTGGAGAAGACGACCCCAAAACTCCGATACCTCGAGAACAGAATTCGAATTCAAACAGAAAATTGAATGAATTAAAGCAGATGAAATAGAGCACATTTGAAGATTCGAGCAGCTACAATGGCGCCTTCTTCTTCAATTTTCTGCTCGAATCTTGAAATGAAAAGGTTTTGGAAGAGAGGGAGAGTGAGAGTTGGGTCTCGGAGGTTTTGGAAGATTTGGGTGGCTTGGGATGGGCTCAGCCAGTCTTTGTGGTGGAGGAGAATGTTTGGTTCATCGGAGTTGATGATGGGGAGTTCTTCTGATGGGGAAAAATGGTAGAAGAAGAGTGAGGGTTTGAGGGTTGTTGGAAGATGGGAAAAGGTTCTTCTGCAATGGAGGATCAGGTTTGAGGATGAATGAATGAAATGACCAGACCAAGAACACATGTGAATTTTGCTAAGGCTGTGTTTGGTTTGCCTCTAAAGTGAATAGTGAATTAAACTGGTCAACATTTTTACGGATTTATGAACCTGGATGTAATTATTGATTTCGGAAGATCCAGATGCAACATAGGCATCTTACAGGGTGTATGTAATTATCCCTAAATACTAAGACATATAAGAGTCCTAATATTTGTGAGAGTCTGTGAGAGTCTGTGACAATCATCAAACATACACCATACACCATACACCATATACTTATATCATAGACAACATTGATAAAAAAATAAATGAATATTTTTGATGAAATTTTTCTCAAGTTTTCAAGTTTGAATCATATATGAATATACTTCCATCATAGGCAATTATTCACCACACATATATGAATATTCTCGTAATGTTGCCAGTTTTTCCAGTCTGCATCATTTATAGTTATACTTCATTAATAGACAATAATACATCAAAACCACATGAATATACTTCAAAATTCAATTATAAAACTAATTCATATCAGGTGTTCCTTTGTCAGGAACTATGTTTTCTCAGCAGTCTTTGTAGCTTTTTTGTAGATTTTGTTTTATCAACATGGCTTTTGATGCGTTTCTTTGCTCCGGCCTTTTGTCTTGATATACAGTGGATTAGCACAATAGTGCTCACATTTGGTACATGACTGCTAGTTGTCTCATCTTGCCCTCCAACTAGTTGGTTGATAGCTAATAGATCTCCCTGGTATGAGTCTTCCAACATTATTCTAGTGTCCATGTTGCCTTCAAATTTCATAATCAAGTCAACATAAACTCTTTTCATGTGGTGTCTCCATGCAATGCATTCCAGATCATTGTCAAGTGTTGTTTTCTTTAATTTTTCTCTATAAAAGATTTCTTTTTTTTAATCCCATGTCCACCTTGGCAAAAAGTACCTCTAAGAAAGTTGTAAAACATCATTATGTTTTAGCACTCTAAAACAGTTGAAACAAAGCCAACTGACTTCTTCAAAATGATTGCAACTGCATGCCACATGAATATCCCCTCCGTCTCCATCATTCTTGAAATCTACAATTCCAAAATCTTCTGGATCTTCTTGAGATGTAACCCTGTATTGCTTTACTCAATTTTTAGTAAAGTTCAAAGAAGCTTTTGTTGCTACTGACTTGTGAAATTCACGTTTGAACAGTCCATAGAGTTTCAATGTATATATCTGCAATATACTCAACCATATATTATTTAGTACAAATTATATACAATTTTAAGTTTATAATCAAGTTTTCTTTATATAGGTTTTACATAACAGTGATGAATAAAGATTTTGTTATATACAATTTTTTTGTAAATTATACACTATTTTAATACTAAAATACACAATTACCTTAGTAGCTTGCCACAATAAGGCATGGTTGTTTTTTTGGTTGTGAGTATGCTTTTTGGTTTTCGAACTCATTATCAACTTTTGTTTGCCTCCATCTATCCAGTGCAACATCAAACAACTTGAAGAACTGGGTGAGCGAAGTTTGTATATTGAAGTTGAATGAAATAGACTGGTTTGTGCTCTCACTTCTTTGTGATGGCAGCATACCGGCTGAGAATGCATCTTTATTCAAATCCATGCACCACTTTTATCTCAGCCCATATAGTTTTATAAACTATGTATCGTTTTGCAGATTGTATCCTTCAATCATCAACGACCATTCTCTTTCAAATTGTTCCTCATTATAGCACACCTTCAAACATTTGTCAAATTTCTCTTTGAATTTCACATCACTTCTAAGTAGTGCACAATGGCTTATTGCATTTTGTTCAATGTGTCAAACACACAATCTATATCGTGTTTCTTCCTTAAAAACCTGCAGTGGAAATCATAATATACTATTTATATGTAATAACAGACAATTATAGTACAATTAACAACTATAATAACAGTTAAGTATGAAAACATTATTTTCCCAAAAAATTAGTTTTTTACAGAATTGTTTTTTAGTTAATACATGTAATAATTATATCAAAATGCACAATTTTACACACACACACACACACACACACACTTATGCAATAGACTTTTTCATATTAATAACATGCAATAATTAAACAAACATGCATAAATAACATAATATATTTATGACTGCGTAAGTTTACCTCTTGGATGACATTTGACATAGCTAAATCTTGATCAATGAATATGATTAATGGTTTCTTGCCATCCATACATGTGATGAATGTTTCCAAAAGCCAAACAAATGTATCAGTTTGCTCATTTGTTAAGAATGCACAACCAAACATGGCATTACTCCAATGATTGTTGACTCCAACAATTGGAGCACAAAGCAACTCATATCTATTTGTCCTGAATGTTTTATTAAAGACCACCACATCCCCAAACAGCTTGTAATCTTCCCTCATCATAGCTTCTGCCCAAAACAGTCCACATAACCTGCTTTCTTTATCCAAGAGAATTTTATAGAAGAATTGTGGATTTTTTTGTTGCTTTTGATGTAGCATGTTCACCACATTATGTGCATCAACACCACCAGTTTCATGGTTTCTCAACCTATTTATATGGTTCAAATGGTCTCTTTTTGTATGGCCAACATTCTCCCTCCCTAAAGAATTTGTTATCAAGTATCTATATCCAACAGTAGGTTTCATGCCAGACAACTCCATGGCCTTGATGGCTTCTGCCTTATGTTAATTTGTCAATTCTTCTCTCCACCCTGTAAAGATGTTGCCACTCGGGTTTAGTGTATGGGTGTGTGTGATTCATGTGGTGCCAATCAACTGTAAAAAGGTTTGTTTCTATGCTATGTGTCAGCCTCATGCCAGCCTTACAATTTGTCCTAGTGACGTATACTGTTCAAGTTTTTTTTTTAAAATTATTTGAAGACCCTGGCAGAAAGGGGGAAGGTGTATTGGCAGTTTTAGTGGTATGATTCCATTGAGCAAAATCGAGCTTAGAGAGAAGAAGCGGAGAGAGAATGGAAAAAGCTGGAATGTTTAGTTTCTGACCTAGTTTTCAGCTTTTTATATGACCCGATATTATCGTGGATCGGGGCCTTCGACCTGCGAAATACTTCAGAAGTCAAGATGTCTAAAAATTTTATATGTATTTATTTTTGTGTAGGACTCTCATAGACTATCACTATATTATATACTCTCAGGAGACGGACTCAATATTAAAACGTTTCAAAGTTTCAAGTCAAATTTTAGAGAGATTAAAGTGATTATGAGCTCTACTCATATGAGATACACCTTTTTTTTTTCGAGAATTCATTTATGAGAACTTTAGGGTTAAACATGCTTATTTTGAATCATCTTGGAGTAATCTTAGGATGGATAACCAACTGCGGAGTCTCCCGTTTTGATCACGGGTGAGATAAAATGCGCGAGAAGGACTTATGTTGGTACAGTACAGTAGGACCATCTTATCACCCGAAGAGCTATCCATGACTAATCGCGTCAGCTCAAATAATTGAGGTTCTACCGATTAGTGGTCTGGCCGTAACAAATATAGTACAAGCAATGGGTAGATTGGTGCCAGTGCCCTACTATCTTGAACCGGTTTGGGACATATTTACCTTGCATGTACTTCGTAATTTATATTTATACCTGGAGTAATTTTAATTCGTATAGCCCAGTTCGTTTTCTTTCCAAAATATAATCAAGCAAATTGTTTCTGAGTATATGTCAGCAAGTAGATTAGAGTTATATATTAGCCCATTAGATTGAAGTAGATTGTTAAGCCAGAAAACTCAGATCACTAATAAGCTTTTGAACCATGTTCAGGTATGAATTCTGGAAAAGTATAACTACATAGTATATATAGTTCAACTTTTAGGCTTCTGTATAAACGAGCCATTAGCTATATGTACAAAATTGATGAAAAGACCACAACACTCTAATTTTACAGCTCTTCTTCATCACTCTCAAACAATTCCAGACACTCTTCCTCAATAGCTACAATCTTAGAAGCCCCTTTCGCGGAACTAATCCTAGCTGAATTAGTCAAAATCTTGTACGATAATCCTTCCGTTTTCTTGATTTCATCGTTACCGATCATGCCACAACTTTCGTCTTCCTTCTTCAAGTCAGCAGGAGGCAAGAAACAATCTGATGAAAGGCCCTTGATGTTAAAATCCACTTCCTCAATGCTCCAGACTTCTTCCATTCTTGTTCTCGTATGACTCTCCGAATTTTCACCGAATCTGAACAATGAAACGGTTGTCCTGCCGCCATGTGCTATGTTCACACCTTCTATTGTTCTGTAGTCTTGGATCAATGACTCCATAGTCGTCTCCCAGAAGACATCATTTCCAGGTGCTTTTATCCTAAGCAAATGAGAGTCTTCTAATTGGACTAGTAGGCCTGTTCTTTGACTGAAACAACCCCAAACTGTGTGCCTGATTATCTCAACATTGCTACTACTTCTTGCCCTTAAGGTGGAAGGTTCCGCCTCTAGTTTCAAGACGAAGCAGTCTTCATTGTTGGCAGTTTTCTCACCGATGCAGATGGAATTGGAGAACAAGTTTGCAGTCGATCGTGGATCAAGTCCCTGTTGTAAAAAACAATTACAATGAGTCCATACATTCCTTATCACCAAATTGAGATTAACAAGTTAATGAGTCTAAAACTCTGCCTATGAATCGAATTCAGACAAAGGATTGCGAAACAGATCAGGCATCCTTTTCTTTTTCCCAGTTATTTTGTACCAATTCTTTTCTACTAAAATGAAGTGGACTAGTCGGTTCAAATCTTGAAAATCAGATGGCAAAATCTGTACCATAAAAAGTACTTGAAGATTCTGAGTTGGTAAAGGACCAATACAGGCTGTGAGTTGGGACCAGGTGGAACAACAACAAGTGAGACTAAAGTACATGAAAGCAGTTCTTAAATCTAAACTTGATTCCTTTGTCAAATGGATCTAATCATGTGAAAGCCTGTTTTGTTCTGTTTGTCAATTGTAAGTAGCTACTTACCTAACTTTGACATACTTAAAGTTGTTAGCATTTGAAATTTCTTGCAATTATATCTCTAAAAGTCACATGTACATATATATCCACATCAACTCATACAATCTCTCCTGGTTACATGGTTGATTGAACAGTCTTTCAGACAGAAAACTCAACTGAAATGTTCAAATTTAAATTTTAAACTCTGCTCTAAATCAAGGTAACTTTCAGACGTTGAAAAACCGATTAAAGACACTTAAATTTTAGGTAACTTAAAGTTCTAATTTTATACCCACACTCTAAACTCCTGACAAGTGATTTACATAAAAAAAAACCAGTAAAGATCATCTATAATACCTGCAATGATCGGCGAAGAGGCCTAGGAGGACCACGAGAAGCGTGCGAATGCTGCCAGGGAGTTTGCCTCCAGGCAACCTTACCATCACTACCAGCACTAATTTTACAGCCTGACACCATCAGCTCCAAACTCCACAAATCAGGCCTTTTCTGCCACAACACGAACCCCCCGATTTCTCCTTGACCGTGCTTCATGCTTTTCGATTTCATGCCCTTAGTGTTACTCAGGCCAAATTGATCTTCTCCTGCCACGAATTCGGATGCAGCCATCTTAACCTTCCCCATAGCATACATACTGTCTATAGAGTTCAAAGCATGCTCTCCTCCAGCAGCAGCTATGTATTGTTGGACTATGTACCTAGCTATCGAATTCTCCTGCAAAATTTGCCACAATTTCGGTTAGTAAAAGTCTATCGTGTTTAGCAGGGAACTAATCTGACGACCTTTGTGAAGGTATTTTACTAAAAGACACAGTCAGTTATTTTTAACGAATAAACTTCAAATGAACTTACAATGGGGTGTCCTTTGATGTTGTCATTAACGGTCTTGTCACCGCGAATGGGAAGAGGAATCAACGGGGCACCAATGACACCGAGCAAGAACTGAATCTCAGCGGATCGTCCACCAAAAACATTAGCCGCCACCTTCTCAACTTGGGGCTTCATGACCCAAGACTTCATGTTCTGCCAAGACTTGTTGTTCTTGCTAGACGCAAACATTTCCTCGGGGATCGGAACCTCGAGAACGGTCTCAAGGGCATCTTCCCTGTCCAGGTTGGGGCAAAGTGTTCTCATTGTAAATGATAGAATATGTAAATATTCGTTTCGAGAAAAGTTTGTTCGATTTTAGTTTCGGGAACTTAGAAATTTGGAATGAGAATGGGAAAGAGAGGAATGAGAGAGTAAAGAAGTAGGGAGGAGAATTAAGGGGGATGAGAAGACCTGGTACCGACCATGGGCCGCCACTAACGTGCGAGACTTTGTTGATGTCGTGAACGCACGCTTAGTGTTCGATTTGTTTTGTTATTCTTGTTGTCTTTTTCCATGCTCAATTATTTAAGTTTGATTTTATTCTATCCTTGTTTGTCGATGGATGGGTTACAGTACAAATTAGTTCACTTCCCATCAAATCAATTCAATTGCGTTGCTAACTACTAATAAGTTGGGTCCAAGTAAAGTAATCTTGGAACTTATCCACTTGTATTGTGTACATTTGCCCTAGCTTAGCTTGTTTGTGTGCGTGAACTTAGACTACTTATAATCCAAGTATAATCCAAGTCCAACTAACTTTTCTTCAAACTCTACTAATTTTGTCTTTTATCCAAGTTAATTCTCATGGGGAATGCACCAAAATCATGTGATAATCAATTCTTGACCCTAACGAAGCTGACTTACTATTAATCGTACTCATTGAATGTTTACTTCAATATATTAAATGTTAAACAGCACAACACATTAAAGTATACAATATAACGTAGAGTCGGAATAACGGAACATTGGGTATTGGTGTAAGCAGGATTTAACAAGTTGGTTGAATGAGAATCGAACAAATGGGTTTTCGGCGAAGGTAAGGAGAGGTGAGAAATAATTGGAAAAGCCAGAAGTAATGGTATGTTTCCTGTCTTTCACTCAGTCCAGGAGACATCCATCCAATCCAATCCAACTAATGGGAATGGCAAAATTCAAATTAATCTGTTGACTCATCCTATCTTCTTTCTTTGTCTGCCACATTATCATATTATTGATGTTAACAATAATTCTAAAATGAAATGAAAAAATGTAAAACGAGAAAAACATAAAGTGGAGGAGAAAAAGCAAGTAGTGCTAGTGCAAGATCCGGTCGATATATTGAGTCCAAATTGTGGACCCCTGTAATGGATTTGTACAGCACATATAGATCATATATTCGGCTTAAATATCTACACTCAAATATTCCAACACCCTAAAATCTATTCATAAAACCATATCATATCAGTATGGTATATATTGATCTTTATAAATGTATCAACTATAATTCTAAGGTGATGTGTGCATATATGTCTTGGAAGTTGAAATTGTCGAGTTGCTGGACAAACATATCATTTAAATGCATGAATGTGGTAGCTTAAGGTCCGATCGGTTATATTCCAAATACCGTAACAACGTTAGAAACATACTGAAGAGAACGGACAACATTCGCTCCATTAATTGAGGAGGAATTCAACTCAGTACGCCTTTTTTTTAAAGATAGAATACTACATTATATAATTGAACATGTTTAAATTAATTATCAATACATTTATTAGGCTCGAATCATCATTTTCTATACAGAGAATATAATTATTTATTTCAGAAAATCGAATCTGTTATCACTTGTCTATGGAATATCTCAGCTTATCACTCGACAATAAACGCTTTGAGATTCGATGTAGCTAATTTTGTGAGAATTTTGTTGAGGGGGCCAAAAGCTAGCTAACGGTTGATTCTTCTTAGATTTGTATACATTAAACCCATCTACGCAATTTCATGGAGAATTAACAACATATGTGATATGTTGACGTGTATAAAATAGAGAGTCGGAAAACAAAATGAGTCCGAAGTCGAAAAATCCTGAAAACTAGTACAAGATTTTGATTGGGGTTAAAAATAATGAAAAGATCTTACGAATCAACCTAGTATACTAAATGCATTATCATAGAACATCGAATCATACTGTCCAATTTAGTTCAATTAGAACAATTATTATCATACAATAGGACATAATAGAGAGGCCGCATTGATTCCTTAGCCAAATATGGAGATTTCGCAGATGATCATTGCCCATAATCACAGCTCAAAAGCACAATTAATTTCTCCACGAATATTATTAGAAGACACTGTAATTTCATACTTAATATGATTAAATCCAAAACTACTTCTAAAACTTTAAAATTTGAAGGAGAAAATCTACTAAAAAGACACCCATTAAATAAAAATCTTAAAATATATTTTTTATTTATTACAATTAACCCTAACTAGTAACTAGTTGTAAAACACATCTCAACTCAAAGGTTAGAAGATGGGTCGGACTATAGTTATACGAGTCAATATAAAAGCTAAAATCCTAGTTCAAACCTTCATCTCCCACTCATTATTTTTACCTCTTTCTCTCTTTTCTTTCTCTCTTTAGCAGATTTCATTGTTTCTCAACTCGTAAATGATAGTCGAGCTCGATTCATCCATGAAAATCGATCCAAAACGATGATAGCCGAATGATTCTAGAACGTTAATGCTACATCGTAAAATCCGTGCAAAGAAAAGGTTAGATGTGTTTTGAACGATTTTTTTTTTTTTTTTTTTGTGATTTGGTTGAGAAATCTTGCTAGATAGCTTCGAATCCACCTACATCTGAAAAATTAAAGATCTAGAATTATTCATCTATATTTTCGTATTTTGATGGTAGCTAATTGTTATTGTTGTTGTTTATGCGTTCACAAGGTATAATCCTGCTTGCATAAGGATATGACAGTGTTTTCAATCAAAATATGACCTCAATAATAAACTCAAAATCTGAAAAAACAAGATGCACAACGTATCGATGTTTTTTCGTATACATTCCACGTTCTCAATGATACAACCATGTTCTCTGGAATATGTCCTATGTTTTCATTTAAAACCTGACTGATATTTTGTGCTCTGTCTTTTTACAACATCATATTGAGTTTTGTATTTTACTGTATTTCCCCATTTTCTTACGTATATATACAATCTTCTCAGCAATACACCCCATGTTCTTAACATTCAACTATGTTTGCTATCAAATAGTTGCTCACTCCGTGTGAATATATTATTTGCATCGTAGTTCTTATCCTCTATCCTTTTGCCTATGTGTTGTATAATATTCACTATATTTTCTATGAAATAGATGTTCTATGTTCATATGAAATTGTATGTGTACTATACACCATATTCTCTGCTAGTCAATTTATATTTCCAACAGCTTGACCTATTATTACAATGTAATGGTTGTAGGGACAAAGCCAGAATCGTTTATTTGAGTGTGCGAATTATACGATAAATTATGAACGATGTATTTTTATATACACAAGTCGGGTTGGAATCTAAATAAAACGAAATTGATTAGTAACTTAATAAACATTCGACATAAACTTCACTAATAATATATAAAAAAATGTTATTAATCAAAACACCTATATTCTCAAAATTTATATTTTTCATATTATAATAAAATTTATGCCACTAAGGACATATCTTTTGATTAATAACATGAATAATTTTATTAATAATATTGATTTTTTCTACTTAGAAACAATCTCTCGATAGACTTTGTGACACGATACAATTTTTTTCGTTGAGAAAATTAATACAACATATAATAAGAGGAAGTAATTTCTTTATTATTAAAATTAAATAGGTGTGAATTTTGAAATTTTCAAATAGAATACATATATACTAAAAAAATTGGAAACTCGAAAGTGCAGCCGCACCTATTCATATCCCTGTTACTTCGTCACTGAATGGTTGATATATCGTTTTCATGATATTCCATATTCTATGTTATTTGATTCATGAGTTATACAATTTAACTCTTACAATTTAACTCACTGACGGAGGCAAAGTATGGCAAGACAAGGCAAATGCCTTGCCTGAATTTGTTGTTAATAATATATGTGTAGTAGTTTAGTACTATTGATCGCAGTGGTAAGAGGCCATTTACTCTACCTTTAAATACCAATTTCCACCATTCCATTCTCTCCTGTTTAGTGTTCTGAATGTTGTATCGAATATTATATTTTCACTCTAATTTTCCTAGTTTAATAAATCATTTCACTTCTTTCAACTATAGTATTATTCTCTCTAATTCATTTAAAAATTTATATTCTTCAAATTTTCTTTCTTCCGATATAGCTTAGGACATTAATATAATTTTCGTTTAATGTAAAAATACCTTGCTTGACCGAAATTTCTGCCACCGCTACTGATCAATGACTAGAATGTAATATTGCTCTATCATTATGAGGAATTTGTTTGCAATATATTCAGTGTTCTCTGCAATTTGATCTATATTTTTTACAGTTTGACCCATAATAAAAATAGAACAGTTGATCTGACATTATGAGGAATTTGTTTGCATGACATCCAATGTTCTCTGCAATTTGATCCACATTTTTTTGCAGTTTGATCCATAATAAAAATAGAGTAGTTGATCTGCAATTATGAGTAATTTTGTGTGCATGGCATTCAATTTAATCTGCTATTTAGTTCATGCTATCTGATATTTGGTCCATTTTCTTACTATAATGACCAACGTTTCTACTAAATCATCTTTGTTCCTACTAAAATCATTTATGTATGTGATTTCAGAGACATCAAAAGGATGGGACCACATATTCTGCACAAACAATTATGATTGGCTGGAAGCCGAAGAAGTAAATATCAAAATCTACCCCAAAGAAGATACTATAAGCACAAGAAAACTCTAAATGTATATATTTACTAAGAATGATTTCAGTTGTATTCAAACTTGTATACATATATTCTACATTTGACGTTTCTATGCATTAATATTGACATGTTAAAAATGTTTTCAACAATACATTATATGTTCCCGACAATATTGTTTATATTCCCATTAATAATTTCAACGTTGTTAGAGCATCAATTCCTAGAAAGACAAATACATGTTCTTAATAATATAACCCATGTTCCCAAGAAAAAAGTTAATATTCTTAACATAGGTCCGGATCGACCCGGATCTAAATCAGGGTCGGGTAGTTGATCCGGATTCAAATCCGGGTCAGCCTAGATAAGTTAGTCAGATCCGGTTCGGTTGCTCGACTGGGATCTACTTAAATGTCATGTTTAGTTGTTTAGTTGGTAAATTATAAAAAAGTCCAGTCTCTAAATAATTTATTTAGGGACCGTTTTTTCTTATACTTTATAAATTTAAAGATATCAATGTATTATTCATGCATTTATAATAATAATTATTCCACGATTCATTCACAAATCAAGATTCGTTTGTATGGTGATACATATACTACGCTATAGTATTCTACAAATGGATTTTAGTGACGACAAAATACAAAATGTGCTCGTGGAGCGAAGATTCCGAGACGGACTTATTGCAAACTTCCAATAATTGACCGAATTCGTTGCAATTAGTAGCTTAATTAGATCGGTTAGTGACTGCATTTAGATTAACTAATTGGGAACAAACAAAACATATTTCCTATAAATCGATTGATTAATTTGTCGGCTTGATACTGCACATGCTACCGACATCTTTGTTACAATATAAAAATGGTGAGAGATATCTAAATAATAATTAAAGAAGAGTGTGTACCAGAAATAATAAGTAAGTTATACTTATATAGAAGTATAAACTAGCTAGTCTAATACAACTAAGAAACAAAAATTAAATATTAGAAGATGTCTAATTATAAAATACAATATGATAATATACTAAGTAGATCAGGAGATTAGTTTTCTTCAAGATGAAGTCGAGTCTTGTTATATATCTTGACACCCACCCTCAAGAGAAACATGAATATCACAAATGTTCATCTTGAATAGAAAACGGGGGAATAGAAGATCCATAACAATAGTAGAGCAGCCCAGACATAGATAGAGATCCTTCCAGAGCAGGTAAAAATATAGACACCTAGAACAGGCATAGATAGAGATCCACCCAGAGCAGACATATATAAAAATAGAGGAGATCAACGTATGATCATATAGAGTAATACCCAGAGCAGGACCCGAAGATGGGAGTATGAAGGGATGCGATTGTATAAACGTTCGACCGAGGATGCATTACCTAATAACGTGCTAGGAAGAACAATAAGCAAATAGGTAGCTATATGCAAAGCATGATGTCAAAAAGAGAGGGGCGACGAAGCATGAGCAAGAAGGGTCCGAATGATATTATTTATGGTACGGGTTTTACGTTCGACCTTGCCATTATGAGAAGATGTATGAGGACAAGACAAACGAAAAGACATTCCATTGGTTTGGCAATAAGTAGTAAAACGATGATTATATGTTCACCCCCATTACCACATTGTATGTTCTTAATAGAAGACTGAAATTGAGTATGAATATGATTACGAAGAATGAAAAACTTGTCAATCACATCAGATTTACGGGAAAGAGGAAAAGTTCATAGAAAATTTGTAAAATCATCTAGGAACACAACATAATAACGGTGCCCCATATATAGAGCTCAAAACAGGAGATGTCCATAAATCACTATATATTATATTAAAATGAAACAAGGTTTGAGACAAAGATTTATCGAAAGGTAACTTGACTTGTTTACCAAGAATACAAGAAGAACGACCAGGATGACCCAAACGAGCATGCCAAATATCAGGTGAGGTAGAAGTAAAAGCCAAGGGTGCACCTATGGAAAGATTAAACGAAGTAAGCGGGTAGAGGTCTCCTTTACTATCACATCTCATAATTGCCATCCCCGTCAAAAATTCCTTCACAGAAAACCCATAAGGATCAAACTTAACTAACACAGAATTATCGGTAGTAATTTGTGTACAGAGATAAGATTTTTTACAAGTTTAGGAGCATGCAAACGTTATGTAAGGATGGAGGGGGATGAGGAGGAGCTAACTTCGTATGACCATGCCCCTGAATTGGAATAGATTTACCATTACCCACAACAACAATATTAGGATGAATGCTCGAATTAAAATAAGACGAGAGCGTACCTTGGTCGGATGTCATGTGAGAGGAGGCTCCCGAATCCATGTACCAATTTGGATCCTGAGGCTGCGAGGACATTGTTTGCATAGCTGTTGCGACATCTGTTGGCATGTAAACTCCCGATTGAGGTAATATTCCAGCCGTGTAAGCCTGTGGAATAGGCGGAGCGGGGGAGACACCAGGCTGAGCAGCATCTGGATACACTGGTCGTGCCCAACCAGTAGTTGGGAAGGCGGGCGGTGGCGTCATTGGCACGAACAACCATTGTCCGTACGCATGGCAGCATGCCATTGTTGGGGTCGATGTGCGATGTTTGGCGCAAAGGAGGCAGGCTGTTGCCCATGTCCATCACCTCGTCCCGTGCCATTATTCTGTTTGCCTTGCCCATTCTTCTTTTTATTGCACTGAGGATTGTTATTCCGAGTATTACCATTAGACGTTGTACCATGATCGATTGTGGATAGCATAGCTGAGCCGATATGATGAGAACTCATAGCGGCTAATTCCATTTCCTCAAGACATATTAAAGAACAAGCCTCGTTGAAGGTAGGAAGAGGTTTGCTATGCGTATTTGGGTACCAACACCTCTGTATGCCTCAGTAAGACCTGAAATAAGTTGGAGAACTAACCGATTGTTGGTAACAAGAGCACCGACATTCTTCAATTAATCCGCAATACTCTTTAGACGTTGACAATAAGCCGAAGCATCGGGAAAATCTGCAAGACGAGTAGAAGTAAATTCCTTCTCGAGAATAACAGCACGAGAGGCCTGGTGATCCTGAAAAATATCTTGAAGACGATTCCACGATTCCATAATCGTAGCACCTGTTTCAATAATAGTGTTCAACAAATCGTTAGAAATTGTTGTATAAATCTGTTGAAGAACGGTGGCATCAACCAAAGTTCTTTCGCCTCAGGGACTCGTGGGAGATAGTGGCTCCTCACCCGCTGGTGGATTGATGATATGGTGAAGAACTTTGTGTGAGCGAGCATGAATTCGGAAAAGCTCAGTCCATGTCCCGTATTGGGAGTTATCCAGCTCTAAGGTTAAGGGAATGTGGTATCGTATGTTGGTTACGGTAAGAGCTGGGGAATGGTGGCCTTGGACGTCGAAGCTGAAGTCTCAGTGATAACCGAACAGAGTTACTCGACAATACCCAAGAGAACACACAAATCGCAATCAGGAAGGAACGACAAGCGATCGACAGAAACAGGTAGAGACAGCAGGATGTTTATGGAGGTAGAAGGAAAAACAACTAGAAGGCGTCTGCATATTCAATGGATATCGAAGAGAGAAGGCTTTTGGTCGAGTGATTAGGCAGCGGAAACTAGATTGTAACTTATTATGATACCATGAAAAAAAGTTTTCTGTGAAATCTCTCTATTGATTTCCTTGAATATATATAGGTACAGAATACAAAATTAACCTAATTACATTAGACATCTATATGCAAATAATATAAGACTAGATTATGCTAAATATACTAGAGTTAGGATTATATTTATTTATATAATCTATCAGTTTAGGTATTAATAAGTAATTATAATTTTTGTCATTTTAAAAATAATAATTTCGTATGTAATCAATACATTTAAACTAGATAAATGTAGTCTAATATTTTAAGCTCTAACTTGATAAGAAATCTAAATTGTAAAATGTAATAATTATTGTAATTGTAATACAATAAAGTCGATCGAGAATGTATTTTCTGACATACTAAATTACTAATCCCAGCTGGTTAGTAGTTCTATACTTCTATGAGTGATCTTATTCTAGTTCACGTTATTAATGTATTTCTAAAGTAATTTGAATATTTTTCTTCTTAACTATCTCCTAACTACCGTCATTGTTTATCTCTTAGGAGAATAGATATGGAGCTTCTAAACAAGCCACGTATGGCGTTTGGCGAAGACACGAACTATTCACGCCACCACGTTCTTAATTTTACATTCATATACAGTAGTAGTAACTTATACTCACTCTATTCCTTCGAAAAATTTCATTCGAATTCTTCTAATTAATTGTTCTCGATTTCATCACAGACTTCACCTAAATATTATTATAAACTTTGTGATCAACTACCAATCTACCAGTATTAATGATTTATCGGTCAATTTATCACCTTGGCCCCAAAAACATTACAGTTATTAGGAAAAAAACGGATGAACAGTACGAATGTTATCTATATTCTTTAAATCATCACAAAAATATCATATATTCTCTAAATTGTACGAATGTATCCCATTCACTAAAACTTCGCACGCATGTGTCAAACTGTGAGTATTAACGACATGTAATTTAACTTTCAATATCTTGAGACTCTCTTTTCTTTGGTCGTTGGCTTGATTCCAATGGTTATTTGACTACTTTGTATTTGGTTGAGATTTAGTGGCTATAGTAGCACCTTAAATTACTTATCTTTAGTATCTTGAAAGCATAGGGTGTAGGGGATTAGAAAAAATTAGCAAGGTGAGCTTCCTCGTGACAACATCTTAAATTGCTTGCAACTGGCCATGTCTGAACTTAGGGTGGAGGGGTGTTGCTAGCAGCTTGAAAGGAACTAGTGTTCATGACTAATTCTTACATTTCTTGCCACTTGTCGTAGGGGAGGATAGGGTGGAGGGATGTTACAAGCATAGCTATTGAATCTCTTAATCCTAGTTGAGGGGAGTATCTTATATATTCTGAGTCACTGGAATATCAACTCAAGTAACCAGACCAGACTGATCTAGTTTTCAATACCTTGGTGGACTCGAGGGATTAAACCACTGGGATTTATTCTTAAATTGCTTGGGGTTATTTTGTCTTTTGCTTTATACCCTTGTATTATTGTCTCGGTGAGAGGAGTATCTTGTATGTTTTGAGGGGTCCTGCGACTACGATCCAAGTAACTAGATCATGGTGATCTAGTTTTCAATATCTTGGGGGACTCGAGGGGTTAAACCATTGATATTTAACCTTAAATACCTTGAGGTTGTTTTCTTCTTTGTGGAGATGTACATTTACATGGTCATGGTGATGCGCACTTATTCTGAGCGTTGAAGATAAAGCTATTTGATCTAGCCTTTTGCGGTTTATGTTTGGTGTAGAGGCTTGGCGTGGTTTTGATCAGAGCCATCTTCAAGAATTGAGGGGCCCTGTGCAAAAAAAATAAACGAGGCCCAACACTATACGCAATATCAAGTAAAAAAATTTTATAAAAGGCCGATCACACCTATTGTTGACATGACTAATCCGAAGATGGCCCTCTGTCAACTGTCAATGTCGGTCACTCGGTCAGTTTCCGAATTTCGTCTCCCATGGTGGCGTGGCGCCGCGGCCGGCGGCTACCCTTATGCAGTAGGCGGCAGTGGACCTTTTCCGATGGAAATTTAGAGTCAAGATCCCCAAATTAAAACCCTAAATTTCCAATCCCAGATTTCTAATATAACACAAGAATTTCTAGATGTTGTTTGAGTTTGATTATTTAAGTTAGGATGAAGGATTGAAGAAGAATGAAGGGTACTTATATGCATGGAAATTGAACAAAAACCGACTATTTTTTCTTCGATATTTGAGGAATTGAATGGACGGTTTTATGGAAGTTGAGAGGAATTAGGCTGAAGATTGAAGAAGCAAGAAGAAATCGAGAAAGGAGACGCGAGGCTCCAGGATGTCTGTTCTTTTCTTCTTCAATCGTTGTCTGTTCTTTTCTTCTTCTGCGTTAATTCCTCCAGGCTCCAGGCTGCAAAATTTAGCCTAGTATTGGGCCATAGGTATTGGGCCTCAGGGCCCCTGGCAAGCTGAGGCCCTGCGCGGTTGGGCTTACAGCGTTAGGCCTTAGCCGGGCCTGGATTTGATAATCTCTCATTTGTAAATTTGGTAAACTTTTTAGAGTTGGTGTAGAAATATAGTTTTGACTGGTGACAATGATTTGGATGATTCTCTTTTTTCTTATGTAATGTTGCAACGTGAGCGTATTTTATATTTGTGTTTATATTAATAATATTTAATTAATTGATATTAATGAACTAAACTTCTTATCCCATCATATGTCTATACTTACGTTATGTTTAATAGTCATACTAGTATCCTTTGACCAGCAGTTTATGCACTAAATAAATTTAAATAAAAAAATTTATCTATCAAATTGATCAAATTCCGTGACTGACTTGTCATTTGTAATGATAAAATCATTAATAAAAACATTAAATTAGAGTGTGATTATATAAATGGGCCCTTACATAAATTAATTTACTAAAATTTAATGTATTGACATGTTGAAAATAAATTTGGGACAAATAGAAACAAATTTCATACCTGTGGAGATAATTGGATTGAGCATTTTATAAAAAAATTAGTAACCACCTAATTGACACTAATACATGAAATCTAAGTTGTTGTTTAGTATTAGTAATAGTTATCCCTGACATGCGGTGTCCACGTACTTGTAAAAATAATTATACACAAAATGAATAAATAAGGTAATTACTAAGCTCATCTAAATTCCATGATGATATGGCCTTCAAGTTAGACTTTAGAGTGTAAGAATAAAAATTAATTTTCCAATTCAAGAGAGTTACTATTGTACACGGTTTAATTTGAGTGTATAGTGAATTGAGTAATTTGTGGAAAAGTAATAAATACTTATTTTAGGACTAATAACTATTTTTAAATATTTAATTAATATTAATATAATATAGAGATAGATTAGATATAGATTGCCAATTGTCCAATTTTATTAGTTATTCTAAAATAGCAAATAATTAGAAAAAATAATTTAAAATTATTAAATATAAAAATAATATATTTCTTTATAAAATAAAGTATTCAATTGAGATGCCCTTCGTTGTTCCATAAAATAGAGATTATTTTTTATAAAAATTAATAAAAAATTAAAAAACATCTATAAAATAAAATTTTCGGGA
>JAYMSP010003768.1:0-18553 GCA_036897095.1 Plantago elongata
TGTTTGGTTGATAACAATATACCATTTACATGGGGGAGAACTTTTGATAGCCCATTAGCCTAATGCGAACAAGTGTTGCAGCATGTAAAATTGCATGTCCCCATGCTGAAAGAGGGAGCTTAGATTGCATTAGTAATGGACCTGCAATTAATTGGAGGCGTTTAATAAACAATTCAGCCATACCATTTTTGTGTATCACCATGTGAAACATGTTGATCAACTTTTATGCCAATCAACATGCAATAATCATTAAATGCTTGCGATGAAAATTCAGCGGCATTACCAAGGCGAATGCTCTTGATTGGAGAATCAGGAAAGTGTGCTCGTAAAAGAATTATTTGGGCAAACAATCTTGCAAATGCCATATTACGAGTAGACAATAAGCACACATGTGACCATCTTGTAGATGCATCTATTAAGACCATAAAATATCTAAATGGTCCAGATGGTGGTTGTATAGGTCCACAAATATCTCCATGAATTCTTTCACGAAAAGAAGGACTTTCATATCCAACCTTTTCATATGATGGCTTTATAATAAATTTTCCTTTATAGCAAGCCCCACATGAGAATTCATTAGTTTGAAAATTCTTTTGATTTTTCAGCGTTTGGTCATATGAATTTTCAATAATCTTCCGCATCATCATTGATCCAGGATGGCCCAACCGGTCATGTCAAAATTTAAAGGTGCTATCAAATTATGTTGTCATAGTATAAGCTTCAATTGCTCTTATTTTAGTGCAATACAATCCTGAGGACATTTCCGGTAATCTTTCCAAGATATTTTTCTTACCAGATATCATTGATTTGATATAAAGAAAATCTTTGCTATTTTCACACATTATCTCAACATGATATTCATTTAGTCGAATATCTTTAAAGCTCAATAGATTTCGTTGAGATTTAGAAGAATATAATGCATCCTCTATGACAAATTTTGTCCCATGTGGTATTATTATATATGCTCTTTCAGAGCCTTCAATTAATTCCGTACTATCATAAATTGCATTGACATTCACTTGTTTCATGGACAAGTAATTGAAGTACTTGGCAGTATTAAATATGCTATGTGTTGATGCACTATTTGCCAAGCATATTTCTGCCTCATTTGTCTCGAATGTTGTCATATTGTCTTCAAGAAATAAAATAATAATGTCATAATGAGCAACATAATAAAATGAAAAATGAGATTTTATTTCAATGGAAAAAGTACATTACGACAAGAAATTGAAATCCTACATGCCAGAAAATTCAAATCCTAAATGCAAGAAAGGAAAAACATTTGAAAAAAAAAAACATAACAACTTAAACTTGGGCACTTGCATCAACGTTCATAGCATCACTTGTCCCTTCCGGGTAGACAAATAAATCTGACACATCCAAATGAGTAGTGTCATATCGGCCATGAGTAGCATCATCTTCAATGAAATTAGCCTCAACATTCTTTGCTTTTATTGATGCTTGGTAAAGATTTACAAGATGTTTAGGCGTATGACATTTGCATGCCCCATGATTATACATACCACACTTGTGATAGTTTTCATCAACATTTTTTCCTTTACCATTTTCATCCTTGAAATTTTCTTGCTTTTGGTGATGATTTGCATTATGAGAGTCATCATTTAGACGAGATCCTCCACGTCCACGACCGCGATCGGGACCGCGTCCACGACCTCCATCATGATTGGAAGTGCTTCCAATATTGAAAGTTATCGCATTTGCTTTAGGGAATGGACTAGCACCAGTTGGACGTGTCTCATGATTTTTCAATAAGAGCTCATTGTTTTATTCAACAATTAGAAGACATGAGATTAATTCTGAATATTTCTTAAAACCCTTTTCACGGTGTTGTTGTTGCAATAACATATTAGAGGCATGAAAAGTCGTGTATATCTTTTCTAGCATATCATCATCAGTCAATTTTTCACCACATAACTTCATTTTAGAAGTGATTTTGCACATTGTTGAGTTAAATTCATTGACACTTTTGAAATCTTGCAACTGAAGTCAATCATAGCGGGCTTTTGGTAGTATCACATTTTTAAGTGATCATACCTCTCTTTGAGATTAGTCCAAAGATCGGTGGGGTCTTTGACTGTGAGGTATTTGGCTTTTAGCACTTCATCAAGATGATGACGAAGAAAGATTATGGATTTTGTCTTATCTTGGCTTGATGATGTATTGTCAATTTTTATGGTGTCACCAAGACCCTTTGCATCAAGATGGATTTCAGCATCAATAATCTATAATAAATAGTTTTTTCCGGAGATATCAAGTGTCACAAATTCAAGATTGCAAAGATTTGTCATATCTATGCAAAAGATATAAAAGTGTTAGTCAAATCAATTTTGATATGGTTAAGTATGCTAATTTATTAAAAGAAATAGAGATGAAAAATTATGATGTTTGAAAAAGGATTTTATAATCATAATTTGGAAAAAGATATAACGCAAATCTGTTTGCACAAACAGAGAAATAAATAAATACAATTGTTTCTTGATTAAGAAAAACAAAGCTACATAGAATTTGCCTCAGAAGGTTTTATTTGTTTCATGCGCAAACCTTGGAAAAAGAATTCGGTGTAAATCTATTTTGCACAAAACAGAGATTTAAAAAAAAAAAAAAAGAGACTTGCTTCTTTTTGTTTTAAAGAAATACAAAAAGAAAGAGGTAAAGAGGTTGTATGTGAATCACACAAGCAACGCATACATGTACTGCAGAGTACAATCCACCATTCTACGTTGGATTGAACTCAGGTGTATTCGGTAGTAGCTAGGAAGGTAGTTTTCTTTTCTTTCTTTTTGATTTCTTTTTGGACAATGTAAGGAAAAGTGTATGAAATTTGAATCTCAGTTGTGGAACACTTTCTTGTTGATAAAGTATTAAGATAAAATAGATAAGAGTAGAATAAGAGGTTTATTCTATATATCCAAATGGAAGTACAATATGATGTATTTATATAAGGAGAAAAGTAGATCAAAGGCTTCATAGTATATGGAGAGGTATATACATTTTTTTTTTGAACGAATAAAATATACCATTAACCAAAAATAATGTTAGAACAAGAGGCGATCCAGGGGATCCAGCCTAAACAAGTGGACAAACGAGAGGGGGAGTTTAGACTATCATCAAGTGCCCAACACGGGCCTTTAAATCAGGAAAACTCCAAGCTCTATAAACTATAAAATCAATAACTTTCCTAGCTATTATGTCAGGTGTCGGTGTACTCAAACTTGTAGCATAGCACACTTCATTGCGGAATATCCAAGTTTCATATACCACTTCCATAATTGCCAACTTAAGGAGTTTAGCTCTCCAACCTTTCCCTCTAGTTGCTCGAAGAATCCATACTAATTCGGTTTGCCACTCCCTTGGGTTGTGATTCACGCGAAGCCATTGAAGGGCTCACTTCCATACAACGGCCGTGACCGGACAGGTGAATAGAAGATGTTCCTGAGTTTCCGGATGTGTGCAAAAGCAGCATGTAATAAGGCCGAAACGGTGGAGACGGTCTCTAGTTGCTAATCATCCATGGCACGCAAGCCACAGGACAAAAATGGCTCTAGGTCGTGCTCTATTGCGGTAGAGCAGGGTCCTCCAAGAGACCACACTATTCACCACCTGGAGTTCACGGTACATGATCCCCGTTCTGAATTTCAGGAGATGGAGCATGGTATCCCACATTGTATTATTGTGTAGCAAGGGCCGGCACTTTAGAATATTCTTACAAATCCAGGAGCTCGCTTGGGGAATAGGAGCGGATGGTATAGTGTCTTGCGGCAAATAGTAGCTATGCATCCATTTAACCCAAAGATTATCCTGCTTTCCACAAAGATTCCAAAGCAGCTTTAGTAGACCGGCCATACTCCAATCTTATAGACTAATGATATGTAGTCCTCCATGCTTCTTCGGCATACACACTTTCTCCCAATCAACTGGGGATTTACGAGTGATCGTCTCACTGTTGGACCTGAGGAAGGAACGACATATGACCTCAATGTGTTGCAACACCCCCTTCGGGAGAGGGAGGCATTGTAACTAATAATTCGCAATTGCAAAAAGAACACTCCTGATAAGTTGCACACGACCTGCGAAGCTAAGCAGTTTGGCAGTCCAATGCATAATACGTGCAACTAGTTTGTCAATTAGAGGCTGATATTGAATCACAATGATTTTTCGGCTAGTCAGAGGGATCCCAAGATATCGGAAGGAGAGGTTCCCTTCTTGAAAATCCGTGAGTTGCTTGATAGCGTGCTGGTCATCCTCGTAAATGGAACCAAAAAATACTTTGCATTTGCTCGGATTAAAACTAAGTCCTATAGCCCTGGAGAATTTATTAAATTTGTATATCATAAGTTGGACCGATGTAACATCTCCTCTGGATAATAACAAGAGGTCATCTGCGAAGCTGAGATTAATAATCAGCAAGTTTTCACATATGGTGTGAAAATTAAAGTCAGGGATAACCTTAAGCTCCTACAAGGTTCTGTATAAATATTTCATAACAAACACAAAGAGGAGTGGTGAAATCGGATCACCCTGTCGGAGGCCCCTACAAGCGCATAGACAAGCAGTAGGGGACCCATTGACCATATACATGTACGACACGGTAGTGACACAAATCATTATCCACTCAATGAACCGGGTTGGGAATCCCAGTTCCATCAAAATACTTTCTAATGCACACCATTCCACTGTGTCATATGTCTTATGTAGATCCATTTGCAGCATACATTTTGGAGCTCCATTCCGGTGGCTATAATGACGTATAAAAGTTCATAAGCAAGAAGGATATGGCTATGAATCTGTTGACCCGGTATGAATGCGGTTTGGCTCTCATGGACCAATCCAGGAAATACACCACTCAATCTAGTAGTTAAAATCTTTGATATGATATTGTAGAGTGTAGTACAATAGGAGATAGGACGAAAATCCTTAATCGTCCTTGCTTCAGCAACTTTTCGGTGTTAGAGTAACAATACTGCAATTGACAACGTTGTACATTCTACCCTTGTCGAAGAATTCGTGGATGGCAGCCTCCACATCATGTCCAATAATGCCCCAAGTTGCTTCAAAGAACTTAGCGTTGTATCCATCAATACCCGGTGCTTTGAGATCACCGATTCCATCGAGCACTTCTCGAATCTCTAGTCGAGTAATAGGACGGACAAGGAGAGCAGCCTGCTCCCTGCTCACTTGCGGTCCACTCCTCATAGTGGTTATGTCGATACCTTCTAAACGATTAGCTCGAGTGCCTACACGCTTCTCATAAAACTCCAGTACCTCATGTTCTACTTCCGATTGTGACGTGACAACGGTCCCATCCTCCTTTTGGATGCAAGCAATTCAAGGGTGACGATTCTTTGCTTTAAGGGTGGCATGAAAGTAAGAGTTATTCCCATCACCCTTTCTAATCCAATCTACTTTCGAGCGCTGTTGTAGGATCGTTTCCTCTACATCATTGAGGTGTAACACCTCCACCGTCTTTTGCCGAATCCTTTCAATTTTCTCTTCATTCATCCGATCAGCAACCAACTCCTGTTGACCAAAAATAAGGGCTGCCCTAGCTTGCTCAAGTGACCTGCGGATCCCCTGGAAGTTCTGCTGCAGCTTCTGAATTGCTGGCCGCAAGTGGCAAAGTTTTTCCCAAACAATGAGCATTTTGCTCCCATTAACCAGTTTCATCCAACACTGTCGTACCTCATCTTGAAAAGAAGGCAACTCAATAACCTGATTAATAAACTTAAAGGAGTGTTGATTAGGTCTAGTTGTCTCGAAGAGCGTAATCTTCAAAAGAGCATGATCAGATATGCTTGCTTCAAGAATCTCGACTTGTAGATGCCCAAACGATTGTAACCATGCCATGTTAGATAGTACTCGATCAATTCTAGAGTAGATCGGATCCACAGGGTGTTTGTTATGCTAAGTATAGTGATCCCCAAGGCTGTCTACCCCAAATAACTCTGTCCTCTCCATGAAGTTAGCTAGATCCACGTATTCACTGGGGTGAACAAGGGATCCACCACTACGATCTTGTGCAGTCAGAACATTATTAAAATCACCCATTAGCATCCATTTTTCTCCCATCTGTGGTAATAAAGCTTCAAGTTTCACCCAGAGTCGCTTGCGTTCCTCCAACTAATTAAGCGCATAAATAGCAGTAAGCCAAGTAATAAAGGTACCATCCATGCTAGAAAGCTTACAGTGGATAAATTGTGCATCCTCCGCAATGGTATGTATGCTAACTTTTGTCGAATCCCAGAGCAACCAAATTCAACCATTATCATGGCAATTATAATTGTCAATGAATGACCACTTACCACCCAAACAATCTCTAATTCTTTTGATGTTTTCTTTTTTAACTCTAGTTTCCACTAGGATAGCTATGTAACAACCAAGTGCTCGGAGACGGGAGCCAATCTCCTTAATTTTAGCTATCTAATGGCACCCCCTCACATTCCAGGATATAATCATGGGACCCTGTCCCGAAGCACTCCTAACTCATTCTCAGTCCGAAATGCAGCAAAACCATTTTGCGAGAAAATGGTCACCATTGTATCATCCACCAGCTGGGAGGGGGACAACGGTTCTTTCCCCTTCGCACTATTTCTCGTATTATTTTCCATTGTGTGCCATTCACTAGACGTTTGTCCCGCACCTGTAGCCCTAAACTGCCGCAGGACCGTGTCATCACCTACAGCCATGGTACTGGCAATTGGGCACATCGAACTTTTCCCCTGCTCAAACACCACTACATCCATGTCCGTGCGAGGGGGCTCCGCATTTTGCACACTAATCGCCCTTCCAGGTTGCCTGTGGTCCGCAATAATCTGCCAATTTTGGTGGGTTTCTTGTAAAGGCTTTTCTTTGTATTCGGTCGACATACATGTCCTACCTTCCGACAAGTCTCACAAAACAAATGTTTCCATTCATATTCCATCGATTGTTGGAACACCCTGCCCTTTTCATCCTTAATGTTAATGGATTCCCTCAATTTCTTGGTGATATTCACTAATATTAGCAGCCTAGCATAAGAAAATACAGAGTTTGTGAACAGTACACTCATCCGTAAATAACGGCTTCCCAACTAGGCATAAAGATAAGTACTTCTTAACTAGCCATTAACTAAGTATTTCATTGATCATGTACATTTATATCTAACAAAAAGGATAATATGATAAATATAGAGGAACACGTGCCCACGCGCTCGAATAGTGTGGCTGGGGGTTTTCAGAAATTTGTGAAGATCTGCACTGACAATTGTGAAATCGATTTTCGATTAGAGTCACTCCACACCCTTTTTATTTGGTTATATTATTACATTTAATAATTTAAGAGTAGAACATTTCTTATACTTGTATAAAATAAATTTAATTTGTAATTAATATATTTTTCATCATTAAAAAAATAAAAGTCTATTGTACGTAGAAAAGATTCTTATGAGCTCCAGAAAGTGAAAAACAGGTTATGTAGTGCAGCACTAAGATTTACGTTGACAGAGGGAAAACAACAGTGAATTTAGTAGTACCATTTAACAACTTGTCGGGATGAAAAATAAGGGGCTTTGGAGTTCGACGACATATTTTAGTTTCACATACCACCCAAAAAGAAATATTTATTCATTAAAATGGTTTAGAAATTGTTATGTATATTATATAGTAAAATATTCAACTCAAACTTTTCTATTTAAAATTTATTTTTTAAATCTTTTAGACCATACACTTACCTCGTATATAGTTTTCAATTATACTAAGGTTCAGTTCTTTTCGATTAAAATTGTCTGAACTGAATTGAATTAAACTAAACTGAATTTTTATATGAAGGAGAGATTATATTTAGGTGTCCAATTAAATATCCTAATTACATGCGGATCACCGTTAGTTAAAGTAGTATACTAATTACCCAGGTAGACTAATAGTTTACATTCAGAATGACTGAATCCATCGAATTTGATTTTTTTTGAACTAAAAGCTAGAATTTTTCCAAATAAGTCTAGTTTAATACCTTCATTTTATTGTCGAAACAAAACCTATAATCATTAAACTATTCAATTTAGTCCAAAAAAAGTTTCAAAAGAGATCTATCTAAGTTCATATAATCTTAAAAATGACAATAGTACAAAACAACTTAATAAATTTACCAAGCAGGGACAAAACGGAGGAAAAAAGGTGGTTGGCAGTAACACAACACAGAAACTATTACGATTCTCTAATTTTTTGCAGTATCATTATTCATTATGTCAATCCATGTTTTTTATCATCAACTTTATCTTTTGGTTAATGTTTTCTTGTAGAATCTACGATTGGAATTCCAGATAAAAGGAAGGAGTGGAGAACAGCAATCATTCACACAACTAACTCCAATTTCTCATGCTCCCTCCCCATTCACCTTTAATCATTTCTTCTCTACACTGTTGCATGTTCAATCGCCAAAAGCCATTTCCATCCACCACAACCAATCAAACACAATAGTACTACACTCCAAAGTCCAACTATTATTCACGTATAATAGTTGATTTTTGTATAATGTAATTAACAACGACCTAAAAGTTATAAATGAGTGTGATGTAATATATTTTATATAGTAATTTTCGGACACCAGACCTATAAAAAAGTTACACGATTTAGTTTAATCAGCTCTATTTCACAAGCTCTGCATTTCTATTTCATATACACATGGCTCATTGCCTCATCTTCTTTCTTGCCACTCTATAAGTAATCATATCTGCGCGTTTAAAAACTATACACCTACGCAATAAGATAGTACTACTACATAATTACAATAATGATGATTATGAGGTATTAATAGTATGAGTAATCAAGTCCACAATACAAATTGTGAAACTGTTAATTGCGATGAGTATTCTATCTTCAATCAATTGATATACCGCGGAAAAGATAATGCTACTGTCTACTCCTAGTGAAAATTTGAGATTAATTTATTTTCAAAAGTCGAAATTTTACTAAACAAAATTACTGTACATTTGTTGTGAAAATTGGCAACTCTACTGATAATCCAACACTTGCCTCAACCGAACTTTGTCCTTTTCATTTCCTTCCCATACCCAACTTGAATTCCCATTTTGTTTGTTTTCCCTTTTTCCCACCTCACACTTTTAAAACTACTCAAACAAACAAAACCAAATCAAACTCCACTCCCATGCACACATCTCTCCTTTACTCCATACTCTCCACCAAAATGAATCATCATTTCCTCCTCCTCTTCCTCCTCCTCCTCCCCACCACTTCCGCCACCGACACGGCCGCACTCTCGACCTTCCGCTCCATAACCGATCCCCACGGCACCCTCCGTTCCAACTGGACAACCTCGAACGCTTGCTCCGCCAACTGGCTAGGCATAAACTGCACCAACAACCGTGTCACATCCATCTCCCTCCCTTCCCTCAACCTCCGAGGCCCAATCTCCGCCCTCTCCTCCCTCGACCAGCTCCGATTCCTCGACTTACGCAACAATCGCCTCAATGGCACATTAACTCCCCTCTCCACCTGCAACAACCTCAAACTAGTCTACCTCTCCGGTAACGACTTTTCCGGCCAAATTCCACCGGAATTATCCTCTCTCCACCGCCTTCTCCGCCTCGACTTCTCCAACAACAACCTCCGCGGCCCGATCCCACCGCAATTCTCCAATCTCACACGTCTCATCACCCTCCACTTACAGAACAATGAGCTCTCAGGTACAGTTCCGTTCTCTCTCGACTCTCTGCCAGACCTCAAACAGCTGAATCTCTCCAACAATGAGCTCTACGGAATGTTTCCGAAAAGCTTCGTTTCGAAATTCGGATACAGTTCCTTTTCAGGCAATGAAGGACTATGCGGGAACACACCGTTCCCCAAGTGTTCATACACCGGCAGGCCTAATAATTCGCAAACCGTTCCGTCGAATCCGAGCTCATTTCCTTCTTCCTCATCCGACACACTCGAAATTCCATCCAATAAGCATCACAAGGGCCTCAGTAAAGGAGCAATTGTGGCCATTGCAGTGGCTAGTTCCGTTCTTTTACTAGTGATCGTGTCGTTTTCACTAGCACACTACTGCGGAAGGTACTCCAGGGAGACGAATTCGATCGGGAGCGAGAGCGGGAAGAGAAGGAGCAGCAGCTACTCGGGAGAAAGACGAGTTTACGCGAGTAACGGAGAGAGTGATGGTACTAATACTACTGATAAGAGTAAGCTCGTGTTTTTTGATAGGAGGAAGCAGTTTGAGCTGGAGGATTTGCTACGTGCTTCGGCTGAGATGCTTGGGAAAGGAAGCTTAGGGACTGTATACAAGGCTGTTCTTGATGATGGGTCTACTGTGGCTGTTAAGAGGCTTAAGGATGCTAATCCATGTCCAAGAAAGGAGTTTGAGCAATACATGGATGTTATTGGCAAGCTTAAGCATCCTAATCTTGTCAGGTTTAGAGCATACTATTATGCTAGGGAAGAGAAGCTTCTTGTCTATGATTATCTCCCTAATGGCAGCTTGTATTCACTTTTACATGGTATTATTCAACTATTCATTTAGTTTCCTGTCATTATGTTATAATTCAGGCCAGAATTCATGAGTTACAAAAATGGAACAGGAATCTTTTGGCTGTAGCCCATCTACATGCATTTATTGTTTTAACTTGTGTAAATTAAGTTCAGCCAGAAGGTTCAGTAAACCAGTTTCTGTTGAAATTTATGTTTTCTATGTTATGGTTTTGATTTCTTGATTTTGTTGGTGATCATAGGGAACAGGGGACCTGGAAGGATCCCATTGGATTGGACTACAAGAATCAGTTTGGTACTCGGGGCGGCACGGGGACTGGGAAGAATCCATCAGGAGTATGCGTCATCTAGAATCCCTCATGGAAATGTGAAATCATCCAATGTTTTACTTGACAAGAACGGGAACGCTTGCATTGCCGATTTCGGGATGGCGCTGCTTTTGAATCCTTCTCATGCTATAGCAAGATTGGGAGGTTACAAAGCACCAGAGCAGAGTGAAATCAAGAGGCTCTCGCAAATGGCGGATGTGTACAGTTTTGGTGTGTTGCTGCTTGAGGTTCTAACTGGCAGGGCTCCCTCTCGACACGCTTCACCCATCCGGGGACGGGTTGTGGAGGAGGAGCAGGCAGTGGACTTGCCTAAGTGGGTTCAGTCAGTGGTAAGGGATGAGTGGACGGCGGAAGTGTTTGATCAGGAACTTTTGAGGTATAAGAACATTGAAGAGGAGTTGGTGTCAATGCTGCATGTGGCAATGGCTTGTGTGGTGGTACAGCCTGAGAATAGGCCTATGATGAGTGAAGTAGTTAAGATGATTGAGGAGATCAGGGTCGAGCAGTCGCCATTAGGGGATGATTACGATGAATCGCGCAGCTCGCTCTCGCCTTCGCTTGCTACTACTGAAGATGCATCTTAGGCTTGGTCGAATTCGCAGTGTCTTGCTTCAAATTGTTGATGTTGTTGCAAACTGTTTCATTGATTTAAAATCTGTAGTTATTACTTTCGAGTTTGTAGGGTGAATTAGTGTTGCTTTTATTCTGTCATTGTAATTTAGAGGGTAGGCTTTCTGCCTGCCTGTAATGAATCCTTAGTTGAGCAGTTTCTCTTGAAATGCTTTTGTACCAAAGCAGCTTTTTAAATTGAACTCCAGATTTATCATCCGGTTTTGGCTCCAATATAATGCAATTGGAACATAATTTGACAGTCATTTGATTTGGTGTGAGAAAGATTCAAATTTGAGGTCAGTGTTCTACATTACTTTGGGTTTTGTCTGTTTCCTCATGAAGAATCCAATCTTTTACATTAAATTTTGAATTTGTGTTATCCAGCTCAAAATTACAACTTACAAGTGTCCAATTGTTTACTTTTATCCAGTCCAAATTTGAGCATGGGATATTAATATTCAATTTTATCTTATACATAGAATAAAACCAAATAAAACCAAATAAAACCATAAAAAAGTGACTAAATATGTATTTGGGGAGATAATCATAGACAAGAAATTAATGTTCACTTTTACATGTTATTCAACTATTTAATGTCTTTTTTGTAGAAATTGTAAAAATCATGTTAACTATATATATTTGACATTAAATATTAAATTTGTACTAAAAATAATTAAACCTCAGGTCTCCTATATTGGACGTGGCCCACTAAAATTAAAGGATCTCCTATCCTTTTACATAAATATGAGGAGGCCTCAGACTAACTTTGCTCATTGTTTTAGTTTTGTAGATTCATAATGTCCTTTTAATTTTAATGTATTAAACTGAAAAATAAGATCCTTCGACTTTCATTCAATCACACATCAAGTATAGCATAAAAGTCAATAATCTTAGAAAACTCAAATTGGTAGGATCCACACTAAATGCATTTTTGGGTGTGAACTAAATCCTTCATTTGAGCACTCTCTATAATTTTTTGAAGTTGTCATTAATAGGTCCTACTACATGGTCATTTGGTAATTTTATACTAGAAATAGGTTTCCTACATTTTTTTATTAAAACCACCATCCCCAAAATATAATATAATGAATTACTCAGGATAGATTTTTGTTCTTAGAATTGTGTAATTTTGGATTACACAGATTATTCCATCCTCTCAATGGATCATCGAAGACCACTAAAAACAATAAGATCAGGCGTGATTTATTTAGTTTCACAGTCACAGCACTTTCTGGATCTGAAGTAGCTATCCACATTTTTATGCATTTATCAGTTATACACTTACATAACTTCATCCATCACTAAAGTAAAAACTGATAAATGCATAAAAATATGAGAGATGGAGTTGATATTTGATACGTATCAAATGAAATTCAGAAGTTTGAATTCGGAACAGGTATGGTATGTGTAGTATATGCATGTAGTTTCACCAGGCCCCGTCCCCGTGTGGCTGCTAGAGCAGCATGAAGAGTGGTGGTATGTTGACACTTCACCTACTTGTTATGATTAATGGTTCCTTTTCTATAATTACCCGACAACGTTCTGACTGAGTTAAAAGAAAAGGTTTGCCAAATGCCAACTGGCTGTATTGGAGGGGATGAATAGACTTTTGACTGCTCACATTACACCGTGATTTCAGGTCTGATTTGAAAGCAGATGATATGGTTTGTCATCGTCTTTGTACAGAGACTCCTCCATACTCATACGGCCATACATGGGAGAATGTATCAAAGTATAGCCCTGGCATTGTCCTACAGTCCTACTGAGAATTCATATTGTGTAGACTTCACCAGTACAACTTACACAGCTTCTTAGAAGTCAGAACTCAGAACCACAATTCGCACAACACACTCGCAAATTTATTCACTAATAAATCCTCAACGCTACAACAGGCCCAAATGCTAAAACCAATTCCTACTTGATTAAGAAAAACTGTTACGTTCATAATCCATATAGGGTAAGATTTGTAGAAGGCGGGCATAAACATTATGAGGCATACATGTTGTAGAGCGTAGGGAGTATAGAAGCATAACAATTATAGATCTCGAACTGCTATACCGGACAAGTGCAGAGGTATCATATTGATATTAGGGACATCTAAGAATCACATGGAAAATTAACACAACATGATACAATACAACATTCTACTACAACTAACACGATACAAATTCATACAACATACTGTAACTACAGACATCTAAATATGCCGCGAAGCTGAATCTTAAGAGTCTGTCTAATTAAATTAGAGCATTTAATTCATATTGAAACTTCTACATACACTACAAAGAGCTCATCTCTTAGTGGGTCTCATCTCCTAAAGCCTTTTTCAAAAGTCAGACTTGATTTGTAAACTTGGGAGGTTCCAATCACCAATGCATCTTGAATATGCACAATAGCTAGGTTAAGTGACAAGTCCAGTTTGATCAATAAGTGTACCAACCTGTTCTCCGCACAATGCCTTGGATATATTTCCAGGCTCGAGAAGATTGAACACAACAACTGCCAGGAAATGACATAGGATGAGTAACAATGGTTACATATTTAACTTAAGACACACAGAAGTAATGTTGAGGACCTGGTATCACGTTTTCCTCGCAAAATGTCACAGCCATCATGTCCATGGGAGATGCACCTCTTGAAGCCAAGTCCCTGAAGGAAATGTGCTCTACAGTAGCGTTGTTATTTCTAGAGTCACAAATATTTACGCCATCCACGTTAGTTCCTTTCAGGACAGCATTAGCGTGAACTGGAACATTTAAACAGTTTAATTACCCATGTAAATTTCAAAACAATTTAATGATGTGCAATGTTGAAACAAAGAGCTTACTCTCTGATGCTCTAAGAGCCGCCGCTGTATCTGTTGAAAAGAGTGGGTTGCCCGTGCCAGCTCCAATACCACCAAATATAACGACTCTTCCCTTTTCAAGATGCCGAATGGCTCGCTGCCTACTGTAAGGTTCAGCAACCTCTGGCATAGAAAATGCACTCTGCACTCGTGTCTGAACACCATATTTCTCCAGAGCTGACTGCAGCAGTATGGAATTCATCACAGTTGCCATCATTCTGATAACAAGTGAATAACATTCCTTGTCAGTGACTGCATAAGCAAACTGAACCAACATTTGATACATCTTTTAATTACACCGGATGTACAAGACATGGAATGTATATTTACTTTTCATGCTAGAAGAGCCACTGGAAAAAAACAAGACTAGAAGCGAGATATATCACAAAAAGTTATTGATGTCGATCATATAAACAGTACAGTTGTTTCACATGCATAAGGAGGACATTACACTCAGAATCAGAGGCATATGAATTTTCACCAAAATCCTCAATCAGGAATTAGGATGGGTGGAAGTGAACCAAGTATACCTTATCTGAAGCTTGACTCTCATCTTTGGAGAAACATCTAGGATAGGCTGTACCACTCAAACTCAAAGTGAAAGGATACAAATCAATAAATAATTGCACTAAACTCGCTTAAACCTCTGAATGAAGACTTTGTCTGTGCTAAGTCTCAATAGCCTATCATTTATTAGCCACTTAAGATGAAATTGCTCTGAGATAAGTACTTTTCGCTGATCTACTTTCTTGGTTATCAGTTTTCTTTCTTCTGATCTCGTTGGTATAAACTGCTCCCGCTAATTACTCCTAATTGGCAATTACCAAATAGATTCCACAGGTTCATTTATTTATCTGATTATCTGGACTGAAGCCCTTCCTTTTTAAACTTCTCCCCAAAACAACAAGCAAAAACAAGATGGAACGTGGACGTCTATCGACCTCCAGTGAAATGGACTTCCATTTTAATGTTGGTCATACTGCCATTTTATCCAGTGAGCTCCAATTGCAGTGGGCTTTTGTGTTTAATTAGAATGTTTAATATTTTAAAAGAACATCCATTGAAGAGAAGAAGGTGTTGTTGCAAAACGAATACTTGTACAAAGTTTAAAGTTAGGTCTACTTTGCAAAATTGCTCTCTCTTTCTTCATCAGCTTCATGGATCATATGTCCGAACTGGTTATTGTATTTTATTTTAGTTGTAATTAAAACAAAACAAAGTCATTCAAAAAATACCAGATATATGTTTCAAACAGGGACCAAAACGAAAGTCGAGCATCTAATTTTATAGTCAGATGGTGGGGGAAATCCAAAAAAAGTATTCTATGATGCGACACTTATACACTTTTGGTACTCCATAATGGCCCCATCCGATTTGGGTACTGCTCAGTATGCCACAGTCCAATTGGGGTACTCCGGCGCCAAATTTGATCTCAAGGTACACGTATTGACTGGAAAATAAAAAGGTACAGATGTGACGACGTCAACGTGATCAACCCGCGTAATTCTTTGGAAACTAAGTAAACATTCAATTTTAGGAAAATTCGGAACAATTTCTAAAAATTACATGGCACGTCATTTTTCCGGTCACTGCATGTAATTTCCGATCAAATTTGGCACGGGAGTAACGAAAATGGGATGGGGCCATCATGTAGTACCAAAATGAAAAGTGTCGCATTGTAGAGTACCTTTTCAAGATTTTACCCGTCAGATGGTACTTGTTTCTCCTGGTTGGGTGTGTCATGTGTGTGTGGGTGGGGGTTGGTAATTGACCCTATTTTGAACTCTACTTCGATAACGTGGTGAGAAAACATACACGCTGGCTAAGGGACAAATATTTCTGGACACCACAAAAAGGCATCCCTAGGGCTAGTATGGCTGACAACATTACGAACTCACATCAAAATCAGGACAGAGAAAGATATAGAACCCAGAGAGTGCAATTCGCAGCAGGCTAATATAATGTGTCCACCATTTGCTTCATCTGTTTCAGTTCTGGATAATATGAATGTAGACTTACCCGATCTGATATGCAGTGCACCTATCCAACCCAGTCGATGTAACCCATGTGTCTCCACAGAAGAAGTTGCGGCCACCAAGAACTATTGCGACCTAAAGCAAGAAACATAAAACATGTAATACTTGGAAATGACAAAAAAAAAAAACAGCAGCCTACATATAGAAACTCTCAGCTAGTACCTCAACACCAACACGGCAAGCTATTGAAACTTCTCTTGCTATCAGCAAGGCAACCTATAATAAATCAATGAAATTAGTAATTAGCCCAGGAAGACTGGTTTTCCAAATGATATAAATGTGTAGATCGGATGAAAAAGGGCCATTACAACTTCATGACATAACAAGGGGTGAAGGGTTAGAAAAAGCTCATGTTTCATGCTAACAACAGCTTACTAAAACCATTCAATTTTAATGTTAAAACTGAAGAATCAATGAATCTGAAGTAAGTTATCAGAACTCGATTGTTAACAAAAAGGCAAATGAGCAGTTAGCAGCAAACCTCGGGATCAATATTGTTCGGAGCACCTCCAGCCAAAGCAGAACCACTAATTTTGAATACCACTCTTCGCCACCTAAAATTTGGGGATGGTTTCTTCAAGCTATTAACTGGTCCACCAGGACTAGTGATTGTTATTCCAACTCTGCCAAACAAGGAACTCATTAAAACAGTCAGTGGCTGTTTGGATGTACATTTGAGTGGGCATTTGGATGGATTTTGGTGAAAATTGTGTTTGGATAGACATTTGAGTGGGGTATTTTAAGTGTATTTTAGGCCAAATCACTGCTCATCGAGCTAAATGGGGGATTTTCAAATCCGCATCCAACCAACCAAAAGGTTTAATCAGCTAAATTTTCTCAGGTGAAACTCAGCAAACCAACCAACCATTTGCTTCTAGCATAAAACATAAGCACAACAAATTCACAAACGTCAAATTCGAGCCAATGATTTCGATGGTACTTCAAAAACATGATCAACACTAAATCATATTGTACTCCAGCAACATCACATTTCACAACAGCAGCTACAGAATCACATTATTAAGGATTATACCTCTTAGACTGCTTATTCCCGTAGGAAGATCCACTGCCACCGCCCGACGACTTCTCATCCTCCACAGCAGCTGAAGCAGCTTTACCAGCGAGAGAGTTCCCAACAATCTCCTCCATCTGCTTAAACCAAGGCCAATTACTCGTCGCAGCACCACCATTCGTCAACCGGTGCTTCTCCAGCTTATACCTCTTCTTCAAATTATCCACCTTATTCTTACACTGCTCCACACTCTTCGTCTGCTTCTCACACCTCTCACTAACAGTCGCAGCCACATCCTCCCAATCTCTGCCCCTCAAATTCCCCCGATTGAGCTGCACGAACTTGTCGCTGTACACCTCCAGCAAACACGCAATCGCCGTGTCACTCCACTCTTCCCTGTCCTTCCGGTAGTCGCCAGACGACGTCGTCGTCCTCGTCCTCTTCGATACGACCGAGGTGTTGGTGTGGAGGTCATCTCGGTCGACGGAGCGTTTGGCGGAGATCGGGTTGCGGTCGGGATCGGAGTCGAAGGCGTCGGAGTCGTAGGGGTGGATCTGATAGGACGGCGTTTGGGCGATGGTGGAGGGCTGGGAGGAGTTGGTGGTGTCGAGGAGGGGGAACTCGTCGTCACAAGAGGCCATGGATGGGAAACGGCGTGAAGTTGACGGAGAAGACGGACGTGAAATGGAGACGGTGACTGACCGTTAAAGGCGTTTGATGGAGAGATGTCGGAAATTTGCGATTTTGGGATGGAGTTGGTTTTGGAGTTACTCTGGTTAGCTCAAAGGCGTTACATTCATGACAGAGTCCGTTAGGTAGGCTAGGCACGTGGTTTTGGCTCACGTTAGTGGGACCGCTTACTATCGATTAATTGCACGTGAAGCTTATTGTAAACACTGACTTCTCGAATGAGTCCCTGGAATTTAAACAGTTAGGCATCTTGTTGGTTTTAATATTTACTTTTAAATAAAGTCACGATATTGGGTTTGATTAGAGGTGATTTAGGGGCTGATTGTCATGATGTTTAAATGAATCGATTTGAATGGATGAATAGTTTTTGAATTATAGTAAGATTGTTAAAATTAGTGTTTGGTATAGAATTGTAATTTGCTAGGGTATTGTAGGTTTGTTATATAAGTTGTGTAAGATATAAATGATTTGTGTAAGTATGATGTGATTGGTATTGGGATTTGATAAAATATGTATGAATATTATATTGGTTAATT
>JAYMSP010003769.1:0-18552 GCA_036897095.1 Plantago elongata
AAACTGAAGGCAGAAGTCATCAAAATCATACATATTCCATCTTCTGAGAATATGGCTGATATATTTTACTAAACCTCTATCATATGATTTGTTTTCTTCATTCATCTCCAAAATACATCTTGTAGATATACATATGCATCTTGGGGGTCTTAAGAGAAGTAATAGTTAGTTAATATAGTTAAGTTAGTTATCTTCTTCATTGTATATATAGTAGTTTCATTGTGAACCAAAGTATTGTATCAATCATTTGGAGTATTCATCTCCTTCGAATCAATATACAAATTGGTTCATCATATTATCAACTATTCACACCCTTCATCTCGTGGTGTCTCGAATTTACCAAGTTGGCTGTTTACATAATTGGCTCAAACAAGTAGATTTACTCCTTGTTGGATTTTATTCGGATTGAATTGAATTTCTTTCCCAGTCATATACACTTAAATCCTTCACCCTAAGGAAGTTAATTGTGAACCAGGCACTGATTTCTTTAGAAGCGTATTTGAAGCTACTACAAAAAGCTTCTCATATGCACAAGTTTCCTTAAGCTTCTCAACGTCATTAACCTCTAACGACAGGTCGCTCCAAGGCTCGTCGAATGACCTGCACATTGGAGATGAAAACTTAACCCAATTTTTCTTTAATCTATAGAACAGGAAGAAGATAAAAACCGACTTCATCATTTTTCTTTGCTATCAGTTAATAATGTACAAGTTTGTATCATATCTATACGTAGGTGACTACATATGGATATATGGATTTACAAAAACTATAATTGGATCCTATCGGTCATGAATCCGTGATATTCATCAAGTAAAAAGAAGGGCATCTTACCATCTCCAAGCTGGATTAGCTTCCGGCGGACTACGTATTATGGAACAAGACGATGAGAACGAACTCTTAAGACCAACCAGGGACTCTATATAACAAAAGTAATTCAGTTAGAAAGAAAGCTCATAGAACACGAAGAAAGCAGCTAAAAATGCGATGCAGTCAATTCAAGTATTTGATCAAGTCTAGCAAAGTTATTTTCCTAATATATTCGAAGAAACAATCTTAGCACCGATCTCTAAGATCAATACAAAACAATTTTCATGATTACTAGGCCCATCAACTCATGCCACACCGAAATGCCTAGTATGTTCTAGTTCTCAAGCTTCTTGCACAGAATGCTGCATGCAAATTTTGCAAGGGGGAGTATCTCCATATGTAACAAATAAGCTAGATAATCAACAACTCTAGCAAGCAACATTTAAGTTGAACTCAAGTCTTGAAACAGTAAAGTTGAACCTGAGCTTGAACCACTAAGGAGTAGGATACACAGTGCTGGAACCACTGAAGGGAGCAAGTTATGTCTAAAGCCCAACAGCTGAAGCAAGTAAAATATTGATGAAGCCAATATATCTTCACCACCATTTCTTGCATCTTCTCGGCATTCCAACAAAGATTCCCAAGAATGCAGGATCAATTTTTTTGTAGAATTACTGGATAAATGTGTGTTTGATTTACAAGATTTTTTTCCAAGGATCACTGAAGCAGTCAGCCAGAGCAAAAGCTTCGATAAAATGGACTCTTTGATTGAATTTTCCTCTGAGACTGCCAATACACAGTTATAAGAATCTTCAGACTGAAGCAGCACTTCTGTTGACTTTGAACAACTAGCTGTTTTCACTGCCCATCTCAAAAATTTCGTAAGTTTCTCTTGGTCCTGCAAGGTTTTGGAGTTGGTAGGTAAAATTAACAATGAACAAAGGCCATCTCCGTAGGTAATAAAGGTTATGTAAAAAGACATCTTCAAGGACAAGCTTTTGTATCATGAAAGACAAAAAGCATGTAGCAACTTTTTATAACAAAGAAACGAGAGAAAGAGGGCAACTTTTTCAGTCTTGACCACTATATGATTAATTACAGTAACTAATAGCATCAGTTTTAGTAGTCAAAACCAAATATATCAATTTGCTTTAGAGGCATCAGAAGAACAATGATGTACTGCATTGGTATATAACTAGGACTATTGTAATAGCGAACAACAATGAGGCAAAAACCTGCACTTCAGAACTATTTATGTTGTCACTTACATACAATTGATAATCCATAAGGGACTTGATCAGAATAATAAGATAGTATTACAGGACAAAGACGGTCATAAAGTCCTAAAAACAGAAATCTAAAAGTGTAGTGTATTTACTGATTTATTTTGGAAAGGACTATTTGTACTGTTTGTTCAGGGAATCTGAAAGACAAGAAACTGAACATGGGGTGTAAAGACAGGAAAACCCAAGATCCTAAAACATTAATTATGTTAGAAATCGTACCGTTTGGAGAATGGTAACTGGACTACTTGTGAGAATAGTTTCAAGTCCCAACACCATAATCACATGGCAGCTTGTATTGGAACATACTTCAACAGCTTCATACAGGTTGTATAAACCTTCAAATGACAGGGTAAAATGTGGTTGGTGCATCTTCTGCTTCTGTGATAACTTCAGCACCCATATCAATATCTGCAGAATTGGTGTGCAAATACTGGTTTGTTCCACGACAACTTCAACACGACCAACTATAAGATTGTATAGATGGGATGAAAGTTCTGCAAGCTACTCGAGAACACACTTTTCCAACCACTCGACAGTCGTTCTGGTTGAGGTAATACTCTTTACCACCTATTACGGGGAAAAATAAAACTCAGAATCCAGTGAAAAAGTACATCCTCCATTCCTCGTCATAACCACATTGTTTTTTTTTGTTTTTTTTTTAAAGCAATTTTCTACGTCTTATTGAAAGCGATAAAAGGAATACGGTGGTTTATAAGAACCCTTGTACAATTCTGAATCAGTAAAAAAGCCGAAATGAACTACCACTACTACAAAGTAAACTAGAATCCAGAAAATCACAACTACTACAACAACCGATAGTACTAGAATCAAGAAATCACGGGGGTTTATTGAAAGCGATAGTACTTGGTATTGTCAATGCAATAACTAGGACATAACTCAAGGATTTTAGCCCAGAACTGAAGGTACTCATAGAGAATAGAATAACAAAAAATCATTAACTTAATATTTGGCATGCAAGGAAGCAGAACCGCATACACCCCTAGGAACAACAAATATACATGAATGTTCCTCTACCTGGGAACTCAAAATATAACATAAATAACACTTACCTCCAAAACTATAAGCAATACTCTAGGTAAACTTTGTCGTATCCTGAGATTCACTCCCGTATGGAGATGAAATAATAGACGACAGCCATAGGATACCACAGCGATCAACTAAAAAGCCGATGGTTTTATGAAACTGGACATCCTTTTTCACTATTTGCATAAAGTATTCAGTCAAATTTGGTGCTTCACAGAAAGTGACACTGTCAAAGAAAATCAAATAACTGAAAGAAGCACATTGTCAGCTGTCCTCTACTCGTCTTGTCGACAGAAAAGAAAACCTAACCATGCAAAGAAGTATCATCCAACTAGTCAGAGCTAAACCTATTCAGAACAAAAGCTCATACTTCTTACATGCACATAGATGCATGTAAGTTTAACACATTTAACAAACAAGACATTAATTAAGGCCATCCAAGTTCCAACAACAGATGCAGCAAAAGTGGAAAGAAATCAACTCATACCCACACGTCCAACCCTTAGCAGTTCCAAATCAAGTCACTGATTTTGCTACGGAAGTATCAATGTTGTGTCGAACTTTCCATTTTTTTTGGAATGGAATAGGATCAAGATCAAACCTTATTCCATGGTACTGACTTACATGACCTACCTCTACATCTAGTTATTCACATGAAATAGCGGCATGACATAAGCTGTCAAATATTCAAAGATAGAAAAGGCATACAAAAGAAACATTGAGGGTTTGAGAAATTTGCAGTTCATGTTCAGGAGGTCCTGGAGTTTCCAATATCATCTAAAGCAAGTGAAGTGGACAGAAAGAAAATTCCATCTAATGTATTGTCAATGTACATTTCAACATTGAGTATGAGATTTGAAGCAGACGACAAAAACAAAAGGCCCTTGTTCACATTATGTCAGGGAGGGAAATGCTCAAAAGTAACCATGAACCTGAATAATAAGTTCCTTTGAATCATTATCTGAGAGAGGGGACGAATAAACACTTACGATCATATCAAAAACAGAGTTTTTAATATATATTTGTGCATCATCTTCTGAACTCAGCCCCACATACAACAGTCGGAGCATCCACAATCTGTCTGCTTTGTAATTAACGGACGTACTCCAGAATAATTTCTGAAATAATGGTATTGTCTGTAGCAAGTTGAGAATAACAAGTGCTCAAATTCAATTTATTTAGAGACACGTACAAAGAAGAAAACATGTAAATTGAGAGACAAGTACCTTCAAGTTCACGCCAAGAGAGTTCATTAAAAGCATGCTTATAGTTGAATAGTTTTCATGTGATGGGTTCAAAAGTACCAAAGAAACCTCTGCAAGAAAGACTGTAATAAAAGATGGAATCCTCTGCCACGGCTCTTGCACCCCATTTTGCAAGTATGAGAGTAAGAGAAGGATTTGTTTCACCTCTTTCTTCTTCCGACATATCTGTTACCAAGGATATTTATGTCAAGCCATAAGAAGTTGAAGACATAATCCTATGACATATTTTTAAAATTATTTATCAAACACTGCATCTATCATGGCAAGCACATGGAGAGTAGGGGCCTCTACGATTCCTTAGACACAGTACCTACTAGATTTGATGTAGCCGTTGAGTTTATAGGTACTGTTTCGCCAAAACGTACTACCAGAAAGTAGAGATTCTCAACTTTTCTAAGAACCATAATTGGTTCTGGGGTGTTCCTGATCCCAAACCCAAATTTTGCAAGGAAAATAGTCTCCGAAACAAAAGCAAAGTTTTAGCATATTTTAAAAGCTCTTAGACCAGCTTATAGATTGTAATTTTGATTTTATATATTTTAAAATCAATTTTATCTATATGTATTTTGTAAAATGTAATAGTATTACTTCCAATGACCTTCAAAGTATTATACTTCTTATTTTTCGAACCAAGCTAGGGTTACATACAATTATTACTTTCCAACTTTGACAATGACAATATGAGATACTCTCGACATATTCTACATTCTATTTTCATTAGAGTTACAAAATAATGTCTAATGAAATTTTGAATGACAATGCAGCATAATATGGAAGGAAATAATCCTGTGACGAGAAGAAGACTTCAAATAATTTAAATCCATTTGATAAAGAAGATGCGTAAGAATTGCCTTTCAATCCAACCCGCCAAGTACTCTATGTGAGATAATACATGATGTACCAAAATGTTACAACTTCATGTAGCATCTAAGTTTCTACGTCGACCTACAAGTAAATCTCACTCCTAGATTATGTGTAACAGGAGAGATTTACTACCAAATAATTATGCATCATAAGTTTTTGGAAATATAACACAAGCAGCCAAAACTGTCCTATTAATGAATATCTCCACTTTTCTTTCACCAAAAGGACCAACAGGTGGAAATCCATGGTCCATTCACTATACTACTCAAGCATATAAAACAAAAATATGTACCTCCAGTGTACTCTTAAACTTTGCGAGCACCTCATAGCCCAATTTCCTCACATCAGCATCAGCTGAAGATACACTGACGAAAGTAACAGCAAGCAAGCCTAAACTAGCAAATTCAATGGGCTCAATATAACTCATAGAAAGACAGTGGATGGAGAATCGGAGGATAAAGACAGGATCATATATCTGCAGTGTATCCACAATTGTGTAGCAAGCCTGTGAAATAAATCACCATTACAGTCATGGTAAGGAAAATATAAAATTATCAACATTTTCGAACATAAATGGTAACCTTAGATAGCAGGTATGCACTTATATAGGCTATGTGAATAAATTACTAGATAATATAAACATAAGAGTTGTGAATGACAATGTCAGTGATAAGCATCGACTATAAAAATACTGTAAGAGTACCTCCTGCATGACTGCAGAATTATCCTTGTGATGCATGGCAAGACTTTCACCACTAACAAATTTAAAGTGGGGAAAAAAGAGCACAGGTTGAGCTCACAACTTTGGGTCAATAGGAAAGTTCTTCCTGAATTGAATCCTTCGATGTTCTTCTATGGCTTCTATCTTATGAGAGTCAATTGCATCTATGTCATTCCCAAGCTCAGTCTTTTCTTGCCCTTAAAGAAGCAATGCCCCATAGATAATCAGTTTGGCCAACAACCCCGGCACTTGATCTATCATTGGTTGCTATCTCTTGTATTAAACCATACATTTCGATATCAATGTCACTCATGTCGCCCCATAAGAAGACAAAAGTAGATATGTTAACTCCCTTGATATTATGCCAATATCTTCACCAAAGTTAGCATGTTTCTGCTGAAAGTAGATGTGAAAAAGCACGCGAACCAACTTGACAAGTTCCAGCAAGTTTAAATTTTGTTGAAATGTCAATGTGTTGATTTTACGATCTTGAGTATTTAGATTGGCCTGAGGAATAACGAATGATCTCAAAATGCTAGGCAAAGGTGTAAACATTAAGCCGAACTGAGCAGATCCAACTGGCTGCCTGGCCATCTCAATGGACTGCACAAACTGAGAGTGACCAAGCACCAGTTGTATAAATAAAGCATATTCCCATCAGATAAGGATGTAAGAACAGTTTGCAGCATCTTCAGTGTTGCATGATCACCAAACCTATAACGTAGAAATGATTTCACAAGCCGTTCTATGAAGGGAAGAGAACTCAATTTGATAAGACAATCGTGCATTCTGGTGGTCAAGTCCAAAATGTTCCTCAGCAAGAAGACTTCCAAAGATCAAAAGGCTCTTGTCGTCAATCTTGTCAGAGTCAACTGTTTCTGGAAAAACTTTGACAGTTACTCTCCAGGAATTGATCAACACCCTTAAAAATCTGATTCTCAACTTTTCCGCTTCAGCATTCACTTCTTGTGCTGTGAGCATCTCATCTTCATGGGATCCATGTTGATATTGATAAGGATCCATAAGCAGTAGCATCCTACAAAAGACTATCTTTGCAACAATTATGTTGACAAACTCTGAAGCCTGTCTATGGGAATAATTTCTGGCCTCACTGATCCCATATCCATATATATCATCACGTGCAATATCATCTGAGCACAGAGAACTGAATAAACCCAACCTAGTTTCAGGATTCATTAAACATTCATTCAGTGCCAAGTAATTCCACACCATATGAGTGGCCTTTCCAAGAAGAGTGCCTGCCAGAAGATGCAAAAATTCTTCTGTGGTTGTGGGCATCATTTCATCAACTTCCACCTCAGAAATGTTACCAGAGACAAAAGTACTCCAATTAAGAAAACCACTTAATAACATCTGACTGTAGACCAGATTTATAGTTTTAGAGGGTCTGCACAGCTGTCCTGCAAGGTTGGAAATAGTTGAGTTTAAATACAAGTATACAGTGGGCAAAATCATTATTAGTTCTTCCTCAGAATATGAGTACACCGAAGCATCTTGCACCAAATTGGCCTTCATGAGAGAAGATTTATTCAGTATCTCAGAAAACATATATCCAAATGCAGACAAGTGCAGGGAGCTGATTTCAACAATACAATGCAACATATCAGCTTTTGTTTTATTAACCCTGTTCAGGCAATGGGGGATGATGTTTACAGGAGCACCAGCAATAACTTTTGATAAAACCATAATGCTAGCATGGTGGGGATTTTCACTATTTTTTCGCAGCCTTACAACTTTAACAGCTTTCAGCAGATATACATCAGACATGTCTAGTCTAAGACGGTTGGCAATCTCAAGTACTTGAAAATATACTCGCTCAAATAGTGAAGCATCACAGCTTGTCTCATCTGTTCCATCCAGAAAACTATATGAGTCTGTGGGTGACTGCCAAACGTTTGCAGAGAGGACATCGAAACTGATACTGGTTAAATGTAAACAGACAAACAAAGCATTTCCTTTTAATTGTAGATCAAAGGAGACATCATGGTAATCAATCCGGGAGAACAGCCAATTCACCAATTCAAGCAACTCAAAGGGAGGTATAAATCGAATTAAAGTGTGTAAGGCATGGAATGTGGGAACTAGAAGCTTGAAATCACCAGATTTGATACATTCATCAAAATTACCCCTGAATATCAAAACCAGCTTATGTACCAGCACTTTAAGCACTTGATATTCTCGTATAGCCATTGGAAGCTTTCTCAGAACTTGTATCTTTGCAAATTGGAAGCAAAAGCTCAGAAACTTTTTTCAACATAGAAAGAATATGGTGATCCAAAGCATGAACTCCTTGTTTGACTGATTCAACAAGTATTTCCAGATTTTCTTTGAAGACCGAATCTCTAAACTCTTTATAAGGAGAGAGGGGTGATTTAACCAATGCTGTCACAGCAGGATGAGTAAGTATAATATCAGCCACTTCATTAGCATAATGTGGTAGACGGTTCCCCAAATGACCCGCACTTGATGTATCAAAATCCTGAACAAACAGTTGTTTCAACAAGTGCTCTGTGAGGCCAGTGCACAACTTAGAAATCGCCTCAAGTTCATCTAAGGATCTGAGGCCGTGGGATGAGCGGACATGGTACATCCAGAAAAGTATATTGCGTAGCGAAGTAATCAAATGATCAGGTGGCAACCCAGTCAGTTTATCCAAAAGCAATTTATGCATGGCTGACCGCTCAAGGAAATGCAAGTTGGTATTCAGGACAATGAAAGACAAAATCATACAAAACTGTGCCATTTTTAAGTAATTTGCAAATGCATTAGAAACAGCCTCCTTGGAATTGATATCAAATCCATCAAACATATCTTCCACCTCATTTTTTATATCTCCAATCTTCTCCACACCAGAGAGCAAATCTTCTGTCCATAGTGTAGTAATTTGAGAAAGTTGGCTTGATTCAAGGAATAAAACAGATGCCAAGACAGAAAAGGGAACCTTCTTCTGTAAGTTATTTGAGATGCATAAGATTGAAGGCAAATTCGAGACAATCTCTGTGTGACTTGCACACAATAATGAGTAAGAAAATCCCACGGTCAATCCAACACGTCCCACATTGTACTCATCTCTTAAGACCTTTTTTATATCAGAAATAATAGTGACAAGAGAATCACTAGAACTTGCACGTGCAAGTCCTGCAGCATCTGAACAGACACCATAGGGTTCATGGAGCAAAATTTTACGTGCAAAACACAAGAGGGCGTGCAGTGGCCTCCACTCGCATGGACATCTGTCAACTGAGTCATTATAGTTCTTAAGTTTCTCAGATAATAGGCGATCAATTAGAAATGACAGTGGCCCAGCATTCACCTAGCAAGATTAGAGAAACTTAGGACACAAACAGAAGTAAATTTCTAAATAGGATGGAAAATTGAAGTAAAAATTGCAAACATACCTGGGTTTCCAATAAATATTTGATTGTATTGCAAACATACATAGATATTAGCGATTTCTGACAATGTGAAAGATCCAGACTCAGAACTAAGCAACCGTAAGCACTTCTCCAAGATACATATGATAAAAGGGCTTACTTCATGAGATAGACCTGCCAGTTGTATACCAAAATATTAAGATGACATCAAAACGTGTATGCTTTTTAAATAAGAAACATGAATGCAGAGAAAATTAAATCAAAAGGACAACTATATTATGAATGGTGTTCCATTTTACTTTTTAAACAAGTCTTTTAGCTTTAGCAGAATTTATAGCTGCAGATGGGTCCTCATCTAATGTTGTGGCATCAATCATCCTTGTAAAGAGAATCAATTCCCAATTAGCAAGAGAATGACCCAAAGCATCACGAAATGCAACTCACTCACATGAACAGCCTCAAAACAAAGCAGGGGGAGACCACTCATAGGAGTTAACCAGTTCCACGTACTCAACTGATACTTGCCACAAGAAGAATTTCATCAACCAATTAAACATAATACTAACGTTGAAATCAGACATGTATCATGCTCTTTTTTCTTTTTACATCTTAAGTTCTATCAAAGGGAGGGGGAAAATGAGAGAGGGAGTATAATAATTTTATTTAACTTTTTAGACAATGTGGTATGAGCACTGTTTTTCTTTGAAAGGAGAGATTTTTCTGAAGGCGACTAAAATCTGCCTCCACTGACAATATAAACAATCAATGTATCAAAATAAAATTCAGATGAAAGAAGCCACCAATTCCCTTTGAGAAAGTTCTTGAGAAGAAATTTATCACATTATTTGTAAAGAAAACTATCGCTGTGAGGGGGTGCCAATTTGAAGGAAGTAATGGTTTCGTCATAATAGGATCGGTAACTATAGTCTGGTGGAGTATGTGAATTCTATAAATCAATGGTCGTTAAATTATCAGTCACCTAACAATTTCTATCTTAAAGAGTGCGTGGAGCGGCCTGGAAAAAAAACCCAAGTCATTTTTATTCAATGATGAATTCTTCTATGCCTTCCACCAAAGCTGAAGTCATAAGAACTGACACTGGAAGGCCATGGGAACAAATAAAAACTGTCTCCGACATTCGGAAACCAGTGTACATGAACGTGGATGTATAAGCTGTTTAACTGGAACTGAACAGCGCAAATTGGCAAATCTACAATGACACATTGTGGGCAAAAATGAAAGTTTAAGTGGAACCTTATTTTTCCTGAGGGGTGGGGGGAGGAGAATGGAACTTGGAACATTGTATTAATGAAAGCAAAGCAGGATATGTAAGATCGAAAGGGAATAAACAGAAGAAAATCAATTACACTAGACCTGGGATCCTTAGCTACAATATCAACCAACATGATAGATAGCAGTAATATCCCTTGCTAGTTTATGCTGCTCATCAGTTGATTTGCCCACTACAGCACATGAGCTAACTCCACAAATCTATAGTTAGACCCGAGTTTTTTCCCTACCAAATCCACTCTCTACTATGACGGCCTTTGCAATATCTCTACCTCGAATATTGAATCTTAAATTAACCAAAACGTACTGAGCAGTTAGCGGCTGAATTCAGTTTCAGCCAAGATCATAAACAGTTACTAGAGCAGGACCAAGTAGATATAGCAGAATGCAGCTTAACTATATTTATTGTGAGAGAGTACACTATAGATATTATTTGTATTACCTTTACCGACTTCTTCATCATAGATATAGTTCATCAAGAGTTCCATATACTTGTACAAGTTATTCCCAGTTGTAGTTACAGCATCGCATAGAAAAGAAACAACTGCTGCTGACAATTGCTGAAAGATTTCCACCTCCAAATCTCCATCATAATTATCAAAGCTGTTATAGCCAGGTATAAACAAGAACCATGATGAAATATCCTTCGGATTATTGTCAAATGCACCAGTGCTTAGCATGGCCTCTTTTGCCAGTATATAAGCTTGTTCTTTTATCTCTCTGACAGGTGAATACACCAACAATGGTACAAATTCTTTGAGGTGAGTGAAAATTTGTGGCTGGGCTCTAATCACCTCATGCCTCCACAAGTATGGTTGACATGTTCAACCAGCAGGTTCAATAGGGACTGCAGGAGGGTAGTTGGCATGGACAGAGAATCACTTGATATGTATTTAAACAAACCAAACAATCCTTCTGATGCCAAAGGCATGGTCCGCTGCAAGCAGCATGCAATTCTCAGTAAATTATGAGCAATAGGCAATTATATTGTGGAAGAAACTTTCTTATTTATCAACAGAGATTGATTCGACATTACATTTTTCACATGATAATTTCTAGTATATCCATGACTAAATGATATATAGCTTTTCCCAACGGGAGACCAGGAGAGAAATAAACTAACTATGACACAAAAGACAGAAGGAGACGAGATAGATACTGCCACATGTAGGAGACCAGAAAGAACACAGCATGCAGATACAACTACTCAAACAAGAATGAATAGCTTTAAATTGAACATAACAGCAGAATTTAAGGCCACGTGCTCCAAGTGTGCACAGTGGTGAAGGTTTCAGCAACAATAATTGAGGAATCAGTTTCAACTTTAAGTTCAAAGTGACAACAGAAACTAAGGCTTCCAGGCTAAAAGAGGCCTTGATGGATTTTGAAAACATGGCAGTGATTTAAGTTTCTTTCAAAAACAAAATCTTACCCAACAATGAAAGTTGGAGTCAGCTCAGGGACATAAGAGATGTCTAAGTCATTCAACATGGAGTGGTTTTAGCAGAAATTAATCCTAAATAACAAAATAATGTCTACTTTAGTAATTCACACAGCTTAAAAGCCAGGAAAGCTGAATCAGAACATACGTAGATAGCTTCAGATTCAACAGGACGAGTGTGAAAAGATTCTCATCAATTATAAAGGCTAAGTAGTTCCACCAATGTCCTAAAAGTTTTAGACTACTACAGGAGTAAATATTTCAGAACTTACATAATAGATAGCAAGGGTGTCTAATAACTTGGAGAAGAAATATGTTTCCATATCTTTTATATCCGAGTCCAACTTTGAGAATTGTCTTGAACCCCAGATATCTCCAATATCTTTCACAATGTCACCTACATTTTCTTCTTGTAGCTCACTCCCTAATTCGGTAATTCCATCAACAGGCAAATCTACCTCAGGGGAAGAACTAACCCCAACTACCTCAATATCAATATATTCATCGTTAATGTTACTTTTCCTCCGTTTACTGGAACTTCTACCAGTTGGAGATGCATCTTTGGCTTCAGCTTTTCTCTTTGTATCCGATTTCAAACTTTTGAGGTGGTTTTTTAAAGGGTATAGCAAGGTCAGTAGAACTTGAGGATCGGGAAGTGAAATCCTTACTCCATCTTGAATTTCTGCCTTTAACACTTCCCAATCATGCTTTATTTGACCTTTTGATTGAGAAAAACGGTCCACAGTGCATAATAAAACATCCAATAGTTGTACCTCCTCCAGGACAAGTCTCAATGTCCCATGATTCACGAGAGTTTCAGAATGGAGTAAACCTTTATTTATAATCAATTTGGTGAATGGGCGTGGTGCAATGCATTTTAAAATATGTTGCACATGTGCCGCATCAAACCCAGTTGACTTATCCAAAAATCCAGATGAAAGCCCTTCGCGTACAGAGAGCACCACATCTGCAGCCAAAGAAATAGAAGCAAACCTGCAAGTACCTTAGTCAATGCACATGATTGCAAATATGATACACAAAGGTGAAGGACCACTAATACAAATGGAATCGATCAGGTGCAGTATACAGGATGAGAATCACATACGGACATGTGATAAAGTGTTTGTTTACATTCCAACAAGACCAGTATTTGAAATTATACTGTACCTACGGTTCACATATGTACTGAACAATTTTGCACACAGGGTATCTTCAATACAAGTACACATTAATATGTGCACGAGGAATTCTGTGTTTATTCTCATATCAATACAAATGCATTTATAAATGCATAGTTATGCTTCGGAGCACTAACCAATTAGTGGATGAAGTATTTTCAAGGTTGTAAGGAACCCGTCCAAATACGCTGAACCAAATAAAGGTCTTCCTCTCACAATTGCTCGCAGAAGGTCTTTGTGGTACTCAACTTCCGTTGCCTTCAACTTCTTCATCAAGTCCAACAGACGCTTCACATTCCCACGTAGAGGACTTGGCTGCCTCTCTAAATCTGGCATCAACCCATTCTCAGGGTCAATGCACGCCAGGATCAACACACCATACACCAACACCGATCCCTCAGAAAAATACTCCCTCCCTGAAACTAATACCAACTGCTCCAACGTAACACTCCCAAACAACACACTCCTGAGCCCCGGAGGAACCAATGATTCCGGAACAAGCACCCTGTGTCATTAAAACCGACAATACATAAACCACAGTCTCCTCGTCATCCTCCCCCAACCCCCTCAACACTCCCGAATACATCTCCTTCCGCTGCAAAACCCCCCTCAACAACCTCGGAAGTCCAATCTCTATAAACGCCATCACAAAACCAACAAAAGACTTCCTTGTTGAATAACTCCTCCTCCTCACCGTATCAGCACCATCCCTATCCCTATCCCTCAACCTCACCTCCCCCAGCTTCCGAAACAGCGGCAACTTAAAATCAAACACTTTGGCAACCTCCCACGCCAAATGTGAATTACGCCTAACAAGCGACCCTAGCAACAACAACACAGCATTCTGCTTCTTCCCCTCCCTACTATTCAACTCCTTGTACAATTCACACATCTTGTCCTCCACCAAACCCCTCGCAAACTTATACAAATTAATATCGTCCTTGCAGTGCTTGAGAATGGCGGAAATCAACTCCAAAACATGCGAAAAGCCGAGTTTACCTTTCCGAAATTCCCAAGCATCGGAAAATTCAACCAGTTTATAAGAAGAGAGGAGATATACCCTAACAAAATCAGGTCCGGAATCAGAATTGAGGAGTTTTATGAACTCTCTGCACGAGTCAGAGAAGAGCTTCGTTTCGGTGGAGGTGAGATTGCGGAGAAGCTCCTTGAGCTTGGTTTGTATTTCCAAGTTCATTGTGTGTGCGGAGAAGCTAATTGAGCTTGGCTTCTGATCCATTTTTCTCAGTGAGTTGCAGAGAATCAGAGTTATAGTACGTAGTTTTCTTTTGAAAAAGGAAATAAGCATTAATGTTAAACTAGTCGCTACAATCGGCTGTAGATATTACATTTCATCAAGTATTCCAAATAAAACTAAAACAATTTAAGTAATTATAGGAGGTGTGTTCGTGGCTTATGGCTCTAAAAGTTTTCTAACTTCCTTCTTTAATTAAGAGATTCGCAACTGAATTTTCTTCTCGGTAGACAAAAGAGAATTTAATTTGCTCCAGTTACTCCATTTGATATCGAATGTCTTCAAATACTAGGTCTTGGGTGTGGAGTTGCTACAACCTACCTGTTAAGACAAGAGTTAAGAAATTTTAAGTCCGTCTATATACAAACCTTATTTATGTAATTTACTTGGCAAAGTTTCAGGCCATTTTTCAAAGCTAATAATTTTGTTGTATTATGATTCATGTTTCTAATAAATTGAGGACTAGCTTTAACAAAGTGTCGATGATTATCTCGAATAATGGCTCCCGTACCAACATTTTCATTAGGTAATCTAGACCCATCAATATTTAAAGTATAGTGATCCGGGTGAGGTTTCCATTTACAAACATGTCGTCTTCTTTGTTTTTCTTTTTTTGTAGGAAAGCAAATTTTGTTTTCCTTAATGGTGTTAATAATATGGTATGGAACTTATATTCACAAATCTTTGCGTTCGGAAAATTTTTATTTTTACGAAGTTTCCAAATTAACCAATAAGAGATAATGATTTTAATCTGATTTTCAGAGTAATGTGGCATATGAAAAATAATTTCCATAATATTTTCAGGTTGTCTAAAATTAAGCCATCTAGTAAGCTTAAGTGTAATCAGACATTGAAAGAAGAGATGCTGAATAGATTCATCATGATTATTACAAAGAGTACAAATATTGGAATTTATCACTTTTTGTTTAAAAAGGCTTTCAGCCATTGGTAATCTATTTAAAATAGCAAGCCAAACAAAAATAAAAATTTCTAGGTTGGATATTAAGATTCCAAAGTTTATTCCAAGGAAGATTTGGTAAATTGGGTGGTTCGGCTAAGTTTAAGAGAAAAGAGTACGCTTGTTTAACCGAAAATTTACCTAGAATGGAAAATTGCAAACCATAGAATCTTCTTCGTGTTCTTAAATTGAAATTCCCAAAATTTCATAAACAATTTCAACGGGAAGAACTTGTTCAATTTTGTGAAGTTTTAAGTGTGATCAGTTATAAACTCGGATATTGTAGCAAAGTTATTGTCCATATTTGACAAAGTATAGTTTGCCAAAAAAAAAAACCCTGGAATCCATTAATCAAGCCAGAAATTAAGAGTTTCCCCTTTTCCAATTTGACCAAGAAGACCTTTTATAAAAACTTCTTGAAGTTTAATTAAATTTCTCCAAAACCAACTAGGATTTTTCTACGGTCAGGCAGACTTTAGCCTTCCCTGACAATATGCTGTAAATAAGAAAATTGACACATTTATTCCGTTAAATTTCAAAATACTAAAATAAAAAATGGGTAATTCTAAAAAAAGTACGGTTTAAATTTTAAAAATATTTTAGAAAGTAAATTTAATTTTTTTAATTAATATTTAAATTTATCTAAATTTATATATTCATATGGTAAAAGGGCGATCGCCTTACCGCATTGGTGATGCCTCATCGCCTTTCCGCCTTATAATTATTTAAATCAGAAAAAATACAAATATTAATTAAAAAATTCAAATTTACCTTTTAAAATATTTTTTAAATTAAAATAATATTTTTTTAAGAATTACCAATTTTTTACTTTAGTATTTTGATATTTAACAGAATAAATATATCAATTTCTTTATTTGTTACCAGTAGGGTGAAAGCCTGTTTGACCGTAGAAAAGCCCAACCAACTATGGTTTGATCTAGCTTCAGTTTGAAAGAAAGTGGTATTAGGAAAATACTTACTTTTATAGACATCATACCATAAGGTGTATGTCTGAAAAATAAGTTTCCAAATGTGTTTAAGTAGAAAGGCATTAGTTAAAGTATGTAAATTCCTAATACCAAGTCCACCAATACTTTTTGGCTGATATACTATTTTCCAATTAAGTTTACCTCTAGTTTTACCATTTTTTTTTCCATTCCAAAGAAAGTGTCTACTAATTTCTTCCAGTTTATCCAGACAAGTACTGTGGACTTTAGTTATAGACATACAGTAAGCCGGATGGGCATTAGTAACTGCTTTAATAAGAACTAATCTCCCCGCGTAAGATAAATATTGGTTATACCAAATATTTACCCTATTTAAGGTTTTATTTATCATTTGATCAAAAAGATCTCTTTTTTGTGACCCTTAAGAAAGGGTAAACCAAGATATTTGTCATTCCTTTTATTTGGTATGACTCCCAAAAATCAGTTATTTGTTGTTTCTTGTTTATTGGAGTATTAGCAGAAAAAAAAATTCTGCTTTTTTTCCCAACAAACATTTTTTCCTGAAGCCAGAGCATATTCTTCCAAAGTTTCTGCTATTGTATCTACATAATTTTGATCTATTTTACTGAAAATAAGACAATCATCCGCAAAACAGAGAATCGGGTCCATTTGGTGAAGTTTTAATCGGACAAAATAGTTTTTCAGATTTGTAATGCAAAAGATGAACTAAAAGTTCTTGACATAGAATAAAGATATAGGAAGAGAGCGGGTCCCTTGTCTTAGTCCTCTAGTCGGTTTCCAAATGTTAGAAATATGTTGATTCACCTTAATTTGAATCTTACAACTTTTAATACAAGTAAGTATTAAATTTTTAAAATGAGGATGGAAATTGAACTTATCCAGGATGAGCTCAATAAAACTCCATTAAAGCCTGTCATAGACCTTTCCAATATCCAGCTTTAAAGCAAAACCCTGAGAATTAGAAGATTTTCTTTTTTTTTTCCCATCGTATGGAGCATTTCATGGGCAATCATGACATTGTCACTGATTTGCCGATTGGGTACAAAGGCATTCTGGAAAGGGGAAATTAATTTATGGAGAAGGGGTCTCATTGTGTTGACAATAATTTTGGTCAGCACTTTATAACTAACGTTACAAAGGCTAATGGGTCTAAACTCCGAGGCTTTGTTCAAATTAGTTTTTTTTAAATAAAGAGCAAGAGTGGTCAAATTTTGATCAGTGTTTAAAAAATTTGTTTCAAAGAAAGTTTTGACCATTTTACAAAACTGAGTTTTAATATTGTGTCACTTAGAAATGTAAAATTTACTATTGAGACCATCCGGCCCAGGAGCCTTATCTTGTCCAATGGACTTAATAGCCGAAAATATTTCCTCATCAGTAACTGGAGCAAGAAGTAAATTATTATCCTCCTCAGAAAGAGAAGGTGTGATAAGATGCATAAAGGGCTCCAAATTAGTGTGTTGGACCATGGCCTAATTTTTTAAAAAGTTATAAAGTTCTTCAAGGATATGTTCTTGGTCAAAAATCCATTGACCAATATTGTCTTTTATTCCATGAATAAAATTTCTTCTAGATTGATGGGAATCAAATGCATGGAAGAATTGGTTTATTTGATGCTAGGGGGCTCCCCACTAGTCTACCTTACTTAAAAGTTGACAAGTGTCAACTTATTTATCTATTTCTAATCTTTTTCTTAATGAAAATTTAATTAAAAGTTAATCATGATTAGTCATAATTAATTAGAAGTAATTAGTTGGAAGGACAATTAGTTTACCTCCGGCGCCTTATTTCCTCACAGATTCACATCAAGAAGCTAGTCCACTATATGATCCTAATTATTAATTTTTTATTATGCTTGTGCCAATTTTGAAATGGAGCTAACAAATGATGCATGTTAAGTAGATGATTGTTGATTTATTAAAACATGAATTCTCACAATCGATGGTCTCTATCTAAAGACGGTCCACTATATGATCCTAATTATTAATTTTTTATTATGCTTGTTGCAATTTTGAAATGGAGCTAACAAATGATGCATGTTAAGTAGATGATTGTTGATTTATTAAAACATAAATTCTCACGA
>JAYMSP010003770.1:0-18540 GCA_036897095.1 Plantago elongata
TTCATAAAATTCTTTTTGATTCTAGTTTAGTTCGTGTCCAACATCGTCCCGGATATCAAATTCGTATTTTTCGGAATTTCTTTACGAGCCATTTGGAGTCCAGAATAAACCAGGTTTATATAGTTGCAAAATACCAATTATACCCATGATTTATTTCCTTCTTCTTCTTCTTCCTTTCTTCCCGTTTCCTCTCAGTTGCCCTTCTCATTCCTCCTTCGATGACGCCGCCGCCGGAAATGCCCAAGTTAACCTTCCTTCACTGAGACGCCACCGACCAGCTGCCCCAGGAAATGTCCAATTTGCCCCTCTTCGCAAGGACACATGGCCGAGAAGTGTGACGTGTTGCGACACGTGCCGACGGACGGAGAGGCGGTCAAGACGCGTGGTCGACCGGCTCCGCCTACAAATAGGCATCCCATCGCCTCTAATCCCGTCACACCAAAACGCCCTGAATCGAGCAGGTCCACCAATTCACTTCTCTCTCGTCCCTCGCCCCTCTCTCTCACCCTCATTCTCACCTGCACCGTTGCCTCCACCGCGCCTTCATCTCAGCATTCGCACCGGACTAATTATCGTATCCTCGATCGATTTCTCAGGTTAGTATCCTTTCTCTTTCGATTTCAATCGAATTTGGGATGGGAACAGTGAAATTAATTGTTTGGGTCTGCTTGTTGTTGAGTTGAGCTGCATTGATTGCTTGTTCTGTATTTACGTTACTACCTTGTCGGCATGACTGCTTGGTGTGTCTAGTGTATATATATTGCTCGTATTAGTTCTTATCTTCTGTGCGTTGGAAATGTTTACAGCGTATGTGGTTGAGCCCTGTGTATGTTGTTGTTCATATTAGTTCTACGTGGGTGTCGACCTCAATTCGATTCTAGTGATAGCTAGAGTTCGTTCTGTTGATCGTTTGCTTTATGTTGTAGTTTTGTTTTAGCTTTTAAGTCTGTTTGCTAGTTGAGCACATTTTAATGTTCATTGTGCGCCTAGATTTTATGCGATTGAAATTCGTTGAGGGTTGTGTGTACTTTTTTGATTGCGTAGCTAGCTGCGAAGAAATGTTTGAACCTGTTCGAGTGATGTGAGTGTGTGTTGGAGGTGGTGGATAGAAGAGATACTGAACTGTTTTGTGGGATTGGCACCTGATGCGTGCTGAGGAATCTAATTGCATTTGATTTTTAGTAGAGGTTCTGCTGTTGGTAGAAACTATTTTCTAATATATTCAATTATCATCTTAAAATTTTGCCTGTGGATGGTGAATAGTAGGATAGTTCATAGGCTGACCAGTTTAGTAATTTGAAATTTGGAGTACATATCCAAGTATGTTGTCTGTGTGTCAATGTGCAATTTATTGGATACATGCCCTTAGTCTTAAATATGTTTTTTTCTTTTCGTTTGTCTATTTGTTTATATCAAGGTCACTTTTGGAGATATAGCTTGTCACTTGATATATAAGAGGCTGTTGTGGATATTGCCTGTCCCTGATCTTGAATTCCAGTGTGCTGCTTTATATAAGAACAAGAAACAAGACTGGCTCCTTTATGATAAAGTGGTCTATGAAAGTTTGTGAACTGGTTGACTTGTTTTTTTTTTGTTGTGCGAAGTCTAGGAAACAAAATGACCATGAGGTTGATCTGTCTGGTATGGTGTTTTAGAGACTTGTCGACTTGCTATCTGCGTATAATTTTCTGGGCAATTATATCATGAGCGACAATTTATTATAATGTTTGGAAACCAACTCAAGTCTAGAGTCAGTATGAGGCTAAGTTGCGGTCGGGAGAAGCTCTTCCCGTGTTTGTGTGTATATCAAATGCACAATATGGTATCTATGTACTCTTACTTGCTTTAAGCTAGTTAATTACCAATTTGGAACGTAATTATATGCTTATGTGGTTCGGTTGCCTGTTATGCTTCTACTGTGTTCAAAAGAAATGTTATCTGAAAATAGATGGAAATTAACTAGATACTAATAAATTATTTTTTATATTTTAACTAATTGTTGTTACTTGTTATGATTGTTTTTGGGGCTTTTACGGGAGTCTTATAATTATTCTTGCGTAAAAGTAAATAGTATTGTCCGTTTATCTGGATTATGAAGTTGCGTAGCTTACAAGATCAACCAAGGTGAGCGATTTCAGGCTTTCGACATCCGGCCCTGGAAAAGTTGTTACCTTTCAAGTCTTTTAATTCCAGTACATGTTCATGCTTACCTGATTGCCTGCCTAACTTTGACTCCGACTGCGCGACGACGCCCCGACTGACTACGACGCAACTACTAATTGCGATTACTGACTATATGATTGTTATTGAATCTATTGATCTGTATTCTGATTATAACTTGATATTCTGACCTCATGTGATTCTATTTCAGTACCTCTTGCTATTCCATCCTGATTATGTCTTGCGGTTCCACATGATTTACATTGCATGAAAAATGATTTCAAAAGCAACCACACACTTTTGGAAAAATTTGGGAAACCGGCTTGGTCGACTTGTTCGACAACATTTATAAAGCGGTCTGCAGCGCTATCTTTTTGGGCTCCTATTACTTGTTCAAGACTATTCAAACGGTCTTATATATTCGGGTTGCGATGGAGTCGTGTCCATCAATGCAATTCCGGCGAGGTCACACCTCCACTACCTGTTCGGACTATTCAAACAGTCCTATAGATTCGGGTTGTGATGGAGTCGTGTCCATCAATGCAATTCGGGCGAGGTCACGCCTCCACTACTTGTTTGACCGTGACCTGATCCGTTCTGTCCAGCCCAAGACAGTTACTGTTTCAGTACTGTAAATTTTTTTTATGTTCTATGATCTACTTGCTTGTTTACGGTTTTCCCATTTTTAAATTTTCCTGGTCAGCTTGTTGTGGTGGTTTGCTATCTTGTTGCATTCATGCATTTTAATACCTGTTTGATTATCCTCACTAAGTCTATTGGACTTACGTTCTTCCTTTTTTAACTTTGATTTCCCAGGTTTAGAGCACGAAGTGAGATCGGGGTAGATAGACAGACTGACATTACCTTGCTACCTACTCCGCTGCTAATTTATTAGGCGTATGAAATAACTATTGACTTGTAAATTATATTTGGGGTCTGTAATAATTATGTATTTTGATATCTATGTATTTGGAAGTTCGACATAATCCTTGACGTCCGAACCCAGACGGTCCTTACAGTTCATTTTTTTATATAATGGAAATTGAGCCTCTTAAGTTCCATTATACAGGTTTGGGAAGGAATTCCAATTCTCAAGAACAAGTTTGGGGGTGGGGATTTTCATTTTTTTGATTAATTGAGAGATGGTGTGTGGTTCCGAATTATGTCCCTAGTAAAAATGTTATTCTGCGAATATTAACTTGTACTGTATTTATAATTTTAATTGATCATTAAGATCATGTTGGACATGTTCAAATACTACCATATATCGACGTGGCCTTTTATCAGCCATATGCTAGTGAGGTTGATGAAGTGTAGCTCTAAAATTAAGTGTGCAAGTTTTTTTGGAAATTTTGTAGAGTCAAAGGAAACAATAATCGAGATAGCATGTCTATGTTCTTAATCTTTAGAACTAAAATTTCCTTTGGGCTCATTGACAAGAACACATTGCATAAGAAATTTGTGGCAATTTGTGGTGAAAATCACCTTCCCTCACTTCTCTGCTTTAACTTTGAGTGTAAACCTACTGGACTTGTCCAAGAGAGTTAGAGTTGCTTTATAATTTTCTTGTGAGGGACCAAATGAGTTAACCTTAAGTGTTATTTACTTTAGAAATGAACTGTTAGATTTTTTACTTGGTTTATCTGCCAACTTTGGTAACGATTCACACTCTTTGCATCCTAGAGCTTGTCACTTACAAATGCAGATTATGTGCTTGGTAATTTGAATCGTTTTTTGTTTTCATTGTTTTCTTTGTATGTTATGTTTCATTTCCAGGTTTGTAGTTTTCTATGTTCTGTGTGCTTTGTTTTTTGACTCTAGTTTCTCTTCTATGTTATCTGTTTGCTCGTGAACGAGAGTAAAGATTCGGTTTGGAGAATTTTGATGGGGCATTTTTATGACATGCACCTTATCATTTTCTTTTTAACTTCTTTTTACTAACTTTTAGATAGTTTTACTTTTATTTCCTTGTACTTTGTTTGTATTTCTACCCTTAACCCCAGGTTATAGGTGTTTTTCTTCAAAAAAATTGGAGTCAAAAGGTGCATTTGAATTTTGACACACTATTTCGGAGAGGACAAGCCCGAAGACTCCAAATAGGTAAATATGGTGGAGAACACATTGGTAAAATATGGTAGAGAACCCATTGTAGAATTGGAAAAATCATACCATTATGCAGTAAACTATGTGTGCCATGATGTGTTTGCTACTGTACGATTACTTTGCTACTTAAAACTCTTATAATTAACTAGCTAAATGAATACTATTAGATACGAAAATCTTGTAATAATCTATTATTGATGTTTTAATACATGATAAAATTATCCACACATAAATATCTCGCAAGATCAACTTTCATAAGTATATTTTTATAAATATATAAGTTTCTCGGGTACTCTATCAGATTTTCAGTATTAAATTTTCCTTTTCAATTCCGACTTGAACATATAACATAATTTTTAAAAATTTATATTGCGAGTATCCAATCCCTACTTACGCCTATCAAGATTTTTTTGTATAGAGTAGGCCTAAATTGGGAAAATTCACCCCAGGGCCCATTTTTATCAAAAAGCTGCAAAAAATGCCTATCTGTTTTTTTTTTCCAATAACACCGAGTTTACCCTGAAACCGTATCTTGCATTGCAATTATTATATCATAACATACACATAATACAATTTGCATCTAACACTGTACATTTAAAATGTAATACCCAACATCCCACATGGTTTAAAAGGGAAAGGGATGAATGGTATATATGTAGACCACCGTTCTCCTCTATGATATGATGCATTTTGGAAAAACTCAAAATTAAATCCGTACGACTCATACCCAAAGCAGACAATATCATATCGAGTGGTGATATTATATCGAGTGGTGGGACAATTATGTGTAACCTTATTGGTCCAAAATACCAGGTCGTTACAAATGGTATCACCTCTAGAGTCCTGCACGGATGATTGGTCCTGGATCAGACCCCAAAGGAACTTCAGAATTTTTTGTAACACCTCTAGAGTCCTGCACGGATGATTGGTCCTGGATCAGACCCCAAAGGAACTTCAGAATTTAAGTGCGTAGATTGTAATATGCAACATTCCACATCGCTTGAGAGTGAATGAGATTAAGGGTATATATGTAAACCAACATTCTTTTGTGGTAGAGATTTTTAAAACTCAAAAACAAATTCATCTAGTATAAAGTGCACAATATTATATAGAGTGGTGATGCTTAAAAAATGTATAATTATTTACTTCAGAATTTAAGTGCGTAGATTGTAATATACAACATTCCACGTCGCTTGAGAGTGAATGTGATTAAGGGTATATACGTGAACCAACATTCTTCTTTGGTAGATCTTTTAAAACTCAAAAGCAAATTCATCTAGTATAAAGTGCACAATATTATATAGAGTGGTGATGATTAAAAAATGTGGCGCTGATTGACATAGCATTTGAATGGTGATTTTGGTGAAATTGTGTTTGGAATGAAATTAAAATGAGGGTATTTGAAGTGTATTTTAGACCAAATCACTGTTTATCGAGTTAAATGGAAGCATTTAAATGCCTAGCCAATTAACTCCACATGTATAATTATTTTTATTGTATCGTAAAATGCAAATGATACATTTGATTTTTTAAAACATTATTTTCAATCACATACATTGTTTGGTTTTTTAAAACGCTATTTCCAAGTACATACTGGCCTATGAGACTTTCACGAAATTAAACCTTCCTCCCACCCCTTCATATAGGTGGGTTAACCTCGACCCTCAATTTTTGCAGGCTTCGCATAATCAAAACCCAACCAATTGGTACAAAATAGCCGGTCAAAGGCGCAAACGCACAGGAAAACCAATCACAGCTTTACAATTGAACTTACTTCTATGCCAAACAAACTGTAATCCTTTGGCTTATTAAAATTAAAATATTTTATTCTGCTGTATTTAAATTGAAATTTAGATGTGAACTGACACGTACTTGTCTCTCCATTACAAAAAACAAAAAAATTCATAGGTGGTGTGTTTTGTCCTCAAAAAATAAAACCAGAATAAATAAATAAATGAAGACCGGTGCTGGAGAATTAGGGTTCGTTGTCACCTCCTCGATCCGTCCAAGAGGTCGAACAGGGAAATACATAATCTCAGCCTCCCAAGAACATTTCTATACAGCAAGGAAACAAGCCCAAATTCACAAAGTATCTTTCATAAAAAGTATTACTTCTATATTCTATATATCTAAAGGCTCCAATATGAAATACCATCCACACCAGTTACAATATGAAGGCAATATGATATTCCTTGAGGTAAGTACTAGCAAGCAACATAGATTTTTCTTCATCATATTCGCCTCAGAGAAGCCAGCCTTTTCTCAAGGTCTTCAACGTCAGCAGCTGATACAGCAGGACTGCATATTCACATTTGAAGAATGTATAGTCAATGTTCTCTGGAAAGGTATAGATCAAGTAAAACATAGTGCATTGCAATTCGGTTGATAGACCGGGAGAATGAATATTACCTAGCTACAACATTTTCAGCTTTCTTCGATGCAATCTTCCCTTTAGGAGCTGAAGATAACTGTTGAGTAAGAGAAAGAGAGAGTCAGACTCAGTAAGCAGGTAACATTATGACATGCCATACAAGGAACATTTATGAATCAGCCGAATGTTGAAAAACTGGACCTGTGAGGCAATGTCTACACCGATTTCGTCAAGCACCTACAAGGAGAAATAATTTTGCCATACAAAGGTTAAGCTAAGCGATGGAAGAAAATTCAATTGAATTGAATTTTGGGCAGGGGGGGGATTGAATCGAATTGTCATACCTGGTTAGTCAGTTCCTCAGTTTCTTCCTCAGCTTCGTCTTTATCCAACGTCTCATCAATTGCATCAGACATCATTTCAATCTGGACAGTGTTCACAATGTAGACAATTATTAAATTGAAGTACATTGCCAGGTAGAGACCAACTTAAAAAGGTGGAAGTAACGATAAATCTTGTTGCAAACTAGCCAAGATAATAGCCAACAAAACCATCTTTGAACTCGGTAGTACCAAAATATAATGATCATACGGTATGTAAAAAGTAGGTACAGGTGCACATGAAAACTCACAGTCATATCCAACTGTGCCTCCTGTTTCTGGAATTCTCTGATCATTTTAGTTTGTTTTGCAGGTGCCATTTGCTGAAACGAAGCATGAAAAATCTATCAGTTGATCCCAGAAAGAAGTAGTATAGTAGTGCCTTCTTCATTTAGTCAATGAAGACACGCCAAAAGAAAGTGGATCATGTGAGGACTAACCTTGTTCATAGCACTCATGGCTTTTGTTGCACCTTTCATTCCAGTTGAAATAGATGTACTGGCATACAGGGCCTATATACATGTTGAAGCCCGTGTTAAAGCAAGCCAAACACAGAAACAATTTGCGAATTAAGATGTCAGTTCTTTGCAAGTAAAAAATTATACAAAAGTAGTACCTGTGTATGAGTTGCCACACCTCTTATTTGTGCACGACTCCCTTGCAAGTTTGTTATTTGCTGGCGCAGCCGAACCAGCTGGCGGGCTAAGATTTTGGTTGCAGCCTAGTTTGAGATAATAAAAGATATATTCACCATGACTGAATGTTTTATAGTGCACTTGAAGCATAAGATACCACAAGTACATAAACGAAAGTAGGCACTAGACTAGACATGTTTCATGTTTGAATATCCAAAAGATTAACATATTCAAAGAAAAAGAGATGCCTACACAGGAAAACTACACATGGATTATCTGAATTGTCGTGAGGGTCATCCATACATGTTCAGGACAATAATAAACTATTCTGATATCCTTCAAAACTAATCGCTGAAATAATGAGTGGGTTCCTTAAATGTTGTAGTGCACATACAATTAATTCGTCCAACAATTTTTACAGGGTTGTGAGCAAGTCAGACACCTATCACGAAATTATACTTCAACTCAAATTTTCTATATTGATACACACAGCCGATCCAAATAGAACCATTAGGGAAACAGATAGAAAATGTGTCATGAAACAACGAACATTATATATCCCATCAGAAACAAGAGATATCAGAATCACTTTGTTACCTCATTCCCTGTTTTGGCCGTTTTCTTGATCTCTGCCACTAGCCTTTTCTCCTAAGCGATTAGACAAAGGTAAGATTCATATTAGACCACATCCAACAAGGAGAAAGCTATGAATTACAAGTGCTTATAACATCAAAAACTACATTTCAAAGAGAATTTCCATGGTTTATAAGTCTTAACAACATACCTCAATTTGTAGAGATGAAATCTCCCGCTCAATACCTGTTATCCAGGTAATGAGTTAGGAACTTAAGCAAGCTTTCGAAAAAAAAAGCAGCTAAATTTTTAACTCTCTACGCATAGATGAGCATAGTTGTCCAAGTTCAACACAGATGCTTAATCGAGGCATCAGAAAGAACACATTTTTTCTCGATCAACCCCCTTGCATAAAGCATTGCATCCAACCAGGAGAATTCTTATTCTAGCATACAATTACTAATACTAAAACCACTACTTAAGGTTCCAATTCATCAAAATCCTGCTCAGTGTCCGTGGAGGTGGCTAACTTGCATCCAATTTATAATATGTGTTAATAGAGCAGTTGAAGCCAGAAATAGCATTGAATTACGAGACATTCTTACAAAGTGCTCCGCTTAAAATTAAAGAGATACTGATACGAAAGACCTGTACATTACCCAGAGGCGGAGCTATGCATATGCATACCCTCATAGTTATTATTATTTATATGAATGATAGGGTTCTTTTTAACTTTATGCTCTATCCCATGTGTCCAATACGAGGTCGTCGGATAAAATTCCTTTTCATATGTAATTAAATTTAACTTTTGTACAGTTAACACGATCTGTTTATATAATAAAATGCTAAGAAATACTCCCCCATTTTTGCAAAAGTGTAACAATTTTAGTTTTGGGCGTTTCACAAAAATTGTTCAATTTACATTTACGGAAATTACTTCCAGTACAACTCACCTCTTGTGGCAACAGACATTTCCCTTTTGCTGGTTCTGAGCGCCTCTGCAAAGATCAATTTGTTTTTTCAAAATGAAATCATCACTAAAAAATTATATCAAAACCATGGTCCAATATAGAGCTAAATCAAGAGTGAGAAAAATAAAACAAGATGTTGGTATAAATAGTTAATTGAGCTAATTGAATCAACCAAACCCAGAAACAGAAACAGACGAACTGGGGTTACCTTTAGGCGAAGTTTTCTTCTTGAAGATGTTGAGATTCATTGTTGCTGCAAAGAAATTGAGTTATAATGTGGTGATTTAGGTGAGGAATTGGCTAGGGGTTTTGTTGTTTCAGGCGCAGGTGATTGAGTTTGTGTTCTCAGTTTCTTTCCGGAGAATGGGAAGTGGCAGAAAGTATAGTATAATTGGTGCACTGGAGAGCGTGTTTGGTTGCTAGGTATGAAGACTAGTTCTATTAGCCGTTGGAATGGTAAATTACATACGCACCCCCTATTTTGTCCTAATTTTCTTTTGTTCTTTTAGCCCACCACTGACTTTTCAATTAAATTTCAGCTTAATTTTTTTATAAAAAATGTATTACGTGAATGTGTAGTTTTTTAAAACATGCTAGCTGAAAAGCTAGCTGATTTGAGAAGTTAATCAAGTTAGCTTGTTGGAAAAAAAAGCTACCTGACAAGCTACCAACTACTTTTACAGCTACTAGCTAGCTTTTGCAGCTACCAACTACTTTTTAGATAGTTTTTCTAAACAGATCCTTACATAAAAAAAATAGGTTTGCACAAGGGAAGGGTTGGTAAAGTATCCATCCAGGGAAACGCTTTCAATAATTGAGGACAAAAACTGTCTATTTGGGTAGATGACTGAAATGTATTGACCAATTTTGATGTAATTAATTTACTTTGATGAAATAGTGGATAAATTGAAGGGGAAGATACATATATAATTAACAGTTAGTAAAGTATGATGGATGGCATCAATATAAAATCCTCCCTTAATTTTATGTCAAATTGATGATGTGGTAATCAAAGCTTAGATTTTGATTGTTCTAATTTCATTTTGTCTAACCAAATTGTAAAAACGAATTAGAAAGGCTAAACTCCGAACTCCAGTTACCACGTCATCAATTTTAACGGAAAATTAATCAGAGTATATAAATTATAGGTGGTGGTGTTGTGTATCAAAATCGGTCAATATTATTCTAGTTTACTCAAATTGATCGATTTTGGTAAATAAAAACAACATTTCATACGATTTATATGCCCTGTTTAATTTTTCGTTAAAATCGATGACGTGTCAATAAGAGCTCTGGTTTTGACCGAATAATACCAACTGGTTCGATTTTAACCCAACAAATCTTTGCATGTCTCGATCTTGTTTATTCTGGACTTTGCATTTGAAGAAAATCATTAAAATGCATTTCAAAATTGAAATATTATTTTTGAAAAAGAAGAAATTCATAAAATTATATAATGTATAAATTGAACTAAAATTAATAAATTGATTCAAAATTTATTTTTTATTAAAAATAAAAAAACTCGAAATTATTTTCTTTTTACTAAAATTCAATATACAATATCCATATCTAAACAGTGGTATCTGAAGAAGAATCCACCTAAACATATGAGGTTGCATTTAATAAGACGTAGCACTTCGTAATGTTAAAAATTAACACCTGGGTTAAATAAATTTAAAATATTAATTTAACACATCAAGTTTTTGACACCAATATAGGGGACTTAACTCCTATGTTATGTTTATGAATTTTAGTTGTGCTGTGAATTTTAGTTGTGATGTGTCAAAATTAATACTTCAATAACACAAGTAGTAAAGTGATTGTCGTAGTATATAAAGTCTTAAACCACAAGGTCATTCTCTTGATGAATTGATTAGACTAGTTCTAAAGGTTAAAAAGTGTGAGTTGTAAACATATCGTGTAGATAATTTTTTTTATATTTGTTAATTAAAGAGTCGAAGCTCTCGAAGTTTTATATCATTGCCTCAGGGCGGTTTTAGTGGACCTGCAAATACCAGGTATCTTTTACATAGGGAGAATTACAAAAGATACCCCTTAATATTCGCGTATTTCACTTTCGTCCCTCCATCTCAAACAATTACACTTTGGCCCCTGTCGTTGACCACCCCTCCAGCATCAGCATTTTCTCTGTCCTATGAGGCTTTTTCGGACGATTTCATTAAAGAAAAGGGAATTAAATTCGAAAATTAAAAAAAAAGGAAATTGTATTATAAAACTCAAAAAAACCCTTTCCCTCTTCTCTCCCACTTTCACAACTCCATTTCTCACCTCCGAAACCAGTAGCTTGGTAGCTCACTCCACTTCTCCTTCACCATTTTTCGACAACCTAATCACTTAATCAACAAGCTGCTAATTCCAATTCCAATTCGATCTGCTAGGAAAGACGAAACCTAAGCCAATGATCGGAATCCTCACCGGGTCATTATCTCCGACCACCAATAGATCCGCCTCAGTCAGCCCCAAATCTCCCAAACCCTTCGATATCGGAGCTGTCGGATTATGCATAGTCGCCGCACTTGACACCTCCGCCCAGATTCCGGCCAATCGGGCCTTATTCAGCCGATCGAATCCGATTCCGGTGAAGAATTCTTCCAGAAGTTCTGAGGAAATGGTCACAGAGAGCTTCGAGGAGTATCGAACTGTTGTAACCTATCACAGACCGTATGAGTCATACACGAAGGTGTATGGTGACGGTAGAAAGGGAGACGATCGGAGTCCTTTTAGAATACGCAAACCGGCGTCGTCGAACAGAAGGCGAGCGTTTTTCACATTTCGCCGCCGAAGATCGGCGATTACGGCGGGTGGTGGGTGAAGGTGGCGAGTGGTGGCGGGTGGTGGTGACTGGAGAAGCAAGCTTCCATGGAAGGAAGAAAGAAAAAGAAAAAGAAAAAGAAAAAGGAAGAAAGAAAAAGAAATAAAAGAAAAGGAAAAAAGAAAAGAAAAATCATTAACCCACAAAAAGAAAAGTAAAAATGAAAATAGTGGATGGCATTTTCGTTATTAACTCGAACTTACCCCTCCACATCAGCGCCACGTCAACACTCTCTCTCCTCTTCCGTTAACTTTTGGACCTATTTTTAATTTTTGAAATCGTTTAGTACAAATTTTCCTCCTCTCTGTAATTGTTTGAGATGGAGGGACGAAAATGAAAATGGTCGATATTTAAGGGGTATCATTTGTAATTTTCCCTTTTACATATTACAACCCAAACGGATGCCTCCGGAAATTGATTATGCCTATCTAGATTTAGAAAATTCCTATGAATATCCATCTAACACTTCTAGGGTAAGTTCCATCGCTCAAGCCACCGGGGTTCTGCCTGTGCCAAGGTTTAACCATATTTGCTCCAACAAAATTGGTGTTACCTACCCAGCTTCCAACTTTGCGAAAGAACTGATCGCACCAAACATACAGAGGTACACCATAGATATTTACCAAGATCCTCTTCCTACCACTTACATCACGTTCCTACCATCTATTGATTGACGAAAAGCAGATACTCGACCACTCCAGATTTTCCTCTAGTATATTGATTCGTTCTTCATCAGTTCTCAGAATCTAAAACCCATGCACCTGTCCCAAAACGACTGAACTTAGTGTTAACATAGCCCTTGGCTTGAAGAAACTCAACAATTTCCCGACAGTTAATATTTTCTCCGATACCCCGATGATACAATTCCTTGCCCACTCCACAGTTTTCTTATCTGGGTTAAAAATCTCAGCTGCGTCTTCTCTAGCAACATATGTAAAATCTGAGAGTTATATTTTGCCTACTATTTATTTTATTACTTTTATTCTATTCTTTTTAAAGTAGTGGGCAAGGTGGTTAACTTATTTGGTATATTTCTTTAACTTATTCCTTCATCTCCTCTGCAACAGAATAAAAACTAGTACTGACCCGTGGCGTTGCCACGAGATCTTTTACTTTTATATACAATATATTGTAAAAAAAAAAGTAAAATTGATTAAAGGTAGTTCAAAAAGTAACAATAATATCCAATGTAAAAGTAACAATGTATCGACCAATACGAAAGACAAAAGTAAAACTTATAAGTTATATAACACCTCCTTATAAATCACATTGGTTGTAGTATATGTGGGTTTCACTTCTTCATCTAAGATCAACACCTTCAAGCCCCTTTTGCTCGTGACTCTTGAGAAAGCAACATACAAATGACCGCTGAAAACTGGTGTTGGGAGGCAAAGTGCCTACATGGGACAGTAATTGTCGTGATTTGTTTATTGGCATAACAAACAAAGATGAGAAACTATCTCCTTTAAAACCTGATTGAGAATTTATTAACGCCTGACAGAGACAAAATTATGAGTGTTATAAGAACCTTTTGGCTTGCATTTTTTCAAATATCATCTTTGCATCAATGACTTGTTTCCCAATTTCACTCACAATTAGATGTGTACCGTTACACAGTCCTAAAGCCTCAATAGCATAATAGGACAACCAACAATAAGACGGATCAAATGATTGGGAATGCATGACGTTCTGATGGTATTTAGGAATTCAGTTGAATAAACATCTTCACGGTTCACAACGTCATCCTCATCTGGACATATGCTATCAGAATTGAGAAATTCATGGGCATCACCAAGTAACTGAGACATGACGTAGTCATTTATCTAATGTACAATGTCATTAATGGGAGCTAATATAGCTCTGTCCCGGAAGTATGCACCATCACCAATATGATCAATGAGTGATGGCTATGTATTGTTCACCATTACTGTAAGAACCTTGAATTTTATTGCGTTGTATTAGAAATTAATTCGATATTAATAATATTATTTCGAACTGACAACTGACCCCTGACTCGACGCATGTGAGTATTTTGACTGTTAACAGCGGATCAAATTCGGAAATTAATGGCCGGTCGTATCCGCCAGTTAATTACGAGTAGCGTTCAAATATTATTTGATATTATATTAATAAAATAAAAATAAAAATAAAAATAAAAGTTCGTAAAATTATTTTTGATTCAAGTTTAGTTCGCGTCCAATATCGTCCCGGATATCAAATTTGTATTTTTCGGAATTTATTTACGAGCCGTTTGGAGTCCAAAAGAAACCAGGTTTATATAATTGCAAAATACCCATTGTACCCTTAACTTATCTTCTTCTCCTCCATTCTTCCCCCCTTTCCCGTTCAATTCATTCAACAGTCTCCGCCATTTTTTTTCTTCGGTTCCTCCAGTCCACGATTCTTCTCCAACAAGCTGCCGCCTTCTTCCCGAAGAAGCAAATCGACCAAGCCGCCGCCGCAGGAAATGACAGATTTACCCCTCCTTGCAACGACGCGTGGCCAAGCAACGGACGTGTGGCGGGACACGTGTCGACAGAACGGGGAGCGTCACGGACGGAGAGGCGGCCGACTCCGCCTATAAATAGCCGTCTTCCCCCCTTCTCCTCAATCACAACCACAATTTCTCCAAACACGAAGTAATCGCCATTCCCCTGCTCCCGCCGCTCGCCTCTCACACTCTCACACCTCTCACTCGCGCCAATTCTTCAGCTAGAAGCCCCGCTTATTGTTCGCACTCGTCTTGTCGTGCTCACGACCAATTTCTCCGGTTAGTAACCTTATCCTTCGATTATACTCGAATAGGGGTGGGGAAAATTAATTGTTAAACGGTGTCTATGCCGCACTGTGTTGTGTTTTGCGTGACTGTGTGTGCCTCTCTTTTCGTTCCATCTTCTCTAGTTACCATCTGGTTGTAATCTTATTAGTTTCTCTCTATGTCCTTTATCAGTAACCTTTATTTACCTGCTTTGTGTAGTACTGGTGCTAAATTTGAGCTGAAAATTCAGTTATGATGAGGGAATTTAGATTAAGTACTGCTATTTGTACTCAGGTTGGTTCGTTTGATTGAATCGGATGAGGTGCTGTGTTGAATCCATATGATGTGTGTATGTTGGGTACTGTGCTACTGTGTTGTGTAAGCTGAGTTGGCCTGTGCGTCGAGATTGTTGAGTCCTGTGTGTTGTATACTGCGTGTGTGAATGTCGACCGGTGGTCGACTGTTATGCGTTAAGTTGAACTGTCCTATGTTGGTTAAACTGTAAGTTTAGCACTGTTCGTGTCAGGTTGCCGTAGTGAATAGGTCTGCCTTGTCCTGTGCCTTCTATACTTGCTAGCTTGAGGTTGCAGTTTAGTTTGTCTAGCTACTTGATGCCTTAGAGTTGTTGATTGGGATGGTTGAGGGAATTCAAGCAGTTTATTTTACACTAAGTATAAACTGTGTTTTTATCGAATCCGTTTGGCAGTCCTTTAATTGAAGTCGCCTAGCTGCCTTGTTACGGTAGTAATAAATTTTCCCGATTATGAGTTTGATTTGAGAAGTCAAAGCTGCTTGATATTGATTAAGTCTAGTACTGTAATTAAATGTGTTCATGTATAGTAGGTTAAGCTGTTTGGTTAATTAAACTCTAGCTAGTTTATTTGGTTTGGTATGCTTTCTGCAGACACTTGCTGAAGGCTTTAATATAAGAAAAGGGAAATAATGCAGTTGAAATTTTTAAGGCTTCTATTTTAGGAATGTAAATTAGTGATCCTTGTTCTATTATGCATAAAACTGGAGGTGTACAGTTTGTTTGAATACCTGAGAAAAACGTCTAGTTTGTTGGTTACTATGGTATACATTTAGATAGACACATTTACTGCAATTTGTTGCAGAATAGGAGGAATGAAAGAAAAGCAGTTAAATTCATGTGTATATGTCAATCTTAAGTATGTTGTGACATCACATGATCATATGAAATTATATGATTAAACGTCACCGTCCTTATTTAATTGTTACTACCTGTTATGATTGTTTTTGGGGAAATTACGAGAGTTTTATAATTATTCTTGCGTAAAAGTAAATACTATTGTCCGTTTATCAGGATCACGAAGTTGCGTAGCTTACGAGATCAACCAAGGTGAGCGATTTCAGGCTTTTGGCATTCGGCCCTGGGAAAGTTGTTACCTTTCATCACCTTTAATCCAGTATCTGTTCCTGCTTATTTCCATGCTTGCCTAACACTGACTTCAACTACGCGACAACGTCCCGACTGACCTCGACACGAAGACTAATTACGATTACTAACTATATTCTTGTTATTGAATCTTTTGAACTGTATTCTGATTATAGCTTGATTCTGACCTGATGCTATTCTATTTCAGTTACCCCTTGATATTACATACTGATTATATCTTGCTGATCCACATGAATTGCATTGCATGAAAAATGATTTTAAAGAAATCACACACTGTTTTGGAAAAACTTGGGAAACCGTCTTGGTTGACTTGTTCGACAAAATTTATAAAGCGATCTGCAGCGTTATCTTTTCGGGCTCCTACGTGCGTGTTCGGACTATTCAAACAGTCATATTTATGTGTTGCGATGGGTCGTGACCGTCATTAAAGCAACTCTGTCGCGGTCACGCCGCTACTTGTTTATTTGACCATACCTGATCCGTTCTGTCCAGCCCAAGATAGTTACTGTTTCAGTACTGTGAATCTAGCACCTTTCATGTGCTATGATCGTGAGTGCGTGTTTTCGGTTTCCACATTTTTAAGAGTGCCTGATCAGCGTGTTGTGTTGGTTTGCTATCTTGTTGCATTCATGCATTTTTATACCTGCTTGATTGTCCTCACTAAGTCTCTATGACTTACGCTCTTCCTATTTAACTTTGATTTCCCAGGTCTAGAGCACGAAGTGAGATCGGGGTAGACAGACTGACACTAGACCTTGCTATTCCGCTGCATATCTTTTAGACGTGTGTAATAACTGTTGACTGTAAATTAAATTTGGGGTCTGTAATAATTATTACTTTGATATATATGTATTTGGGAGTTCGGCATAATCCTTGACGTCCGGACCTCGATCCGGGGCTGCTACAGAGTGGTATCAGAGCCCGGTTTGGACCAATAGGACTATGACGCACTTCCAATTACCAACTCCCATACTATATTTTCAAAAATGGGAGAGAGACACATAAATATGCAATATTATTATCTATATTTACTGACTTCGATAGATGGACGGGGATGGAAGCCGAGACTTTGAGAACGAAAAGAACTTCGTGCAATCTTGGATAGATGAAGCCCACGCCGGAAGGATGCTCACCCGGCAAGTAAAGGAGCGTTTGGAGGACGAAAGAAGGGCCCGAGCTCGCAGTCGTGAGCGTCTTCATGCGGTGGAGCATAGGATGAATTCCATCCGGAACGAAGTGGAGCATGTGCGGACCGAGCTGTCCCACATTGAGCATTCCCTGGATGATCCACCGCCACCACCCCCATGTGATAGCCCCGCTTCCACATCCGGCTCCATCTGCGATTGTTGGAGGAGGAATGCATGTTGCCGGACCGAGCGGTACGGATGCCGGTGCCCGTGGTTACAGGATGACGGCCCGAAAGTCCGCGTATCCGTACCATTATCCGCCCCATCACCCACTGGCTCCGCGCGATACATCTTCCAAGGAGGAAGAACTGTTTGAGGACCCAAGGCCAGACGGATATCTCTTGGATGAGGACGAGTCGACTTGCCGTCAGTAGAGGGGAGATAATGTTTGGAAGGCCCCGTGTGTATTGGTAGTCTTAGTCTTGCTCTAGGACTATGTATTGTAGAAATGTTGTTTGCTGTCTATTTAACTGCAAATAAACTGGTCAACTCGACCAGGAGTCTTGTAAGTTTCATAATAAGACAGGTGTTTTAGGTATTAATTGCGATTTTTATTTACTTACTTACAGTACGATGGCTGATCCGAACCCCTTAGCTAAAGAAAGTAGTAACCCGCAGTCACCCCCTCGAGTTGAATCACCGCCTGTAGAAGAGCCTTCTAGAACCGAACCATCTTCTTTTTCCCAGATTCTGGAAAACGCAGATTTTTGGAAACAAATGACGCTGCAACTAAAAGGATTCCAATCTACTGAAGGACAGTCATCGGTCTCAGAAGTTGACCGTCTAATGCAATGCTTCCTGAGTTATGAACCTCCCACTTTCTATGGAGAGGCTGATGGTGTTAAAGCTGAACATTTTGTCAAAGGAATGGAGAAGATTTTTGCAGTTTTACGTTACACCGACGAACAACGAGTTCGGTATGCGTCGTACAAGTTGATAGGAGCTGCCCAAGACTGGTGGGATTTGATCAGTCGAACTTGGGAAAAGAGAGGAGTTGGCTGGACGTGGAGTTTTTTTGTGCAATAGTTTACCAAGAAGTTTATACCCAATGTTATCAGGCAAGACGGGAAAAGGCTTGAGCCTGACGCAAGGAAATCGGTCTGTAGCAGCGTACGAAGCAGAGTTTTCGCGACTGCTAAAGTATGTGCCTTA
>JAYMSP010003771.1:0-18539 GCA_036897095.1 Plantago elongata
ACTCAGAAGTCCCTTTCTCATTTTTCAGAGAGGACTAAGCTTGATCGACTTTTCAGTCGGTGTAATTAATACACTGTAACATTTCTTTGTCATGTAGTCTCTACGGTCACATGAGCATTTCTGAAAGCTAGCTTGCTCCTCGACTCAATGATGTCATATATTCATAGACATGTAATGTGACATTCGCACTATACAACATGCTTTCTGGACATAATCTATCCGAGGAGACTAATTCTTATGTCTTCATCAAACTTGTGCAATATTCAGTCATTAAATCTTCGGTTAAAATCCATTGCTAGGATCCTTCTTCATGGCCTTCTCAAGATATAAATCTACATTGAGAGACCTAAAAATCCTAATACAAGTTTAACTAGATTAACATACTAAGTGATTCTCTCTTTTACAATATTCAAGTGAACTAAGAGTACTAGTCACCTTTCTGTACTAAAGATAAGTCATATGGTGATTGATCAAAAATACTAACAGATATTCCTAACAGAGTGTTTTCGGATGGATGTTATAGCTTCTGCCCAGGCCAGGAGTCAATCGACCACTTGTTATTCCAATGCCCTGTAACGTATGAAATGTTTAGAGCTGGATTGACAAGGATGAGGATTCAACACCCGCAAATTAGGACTTGGGCACAGTTGATTACCTGGCTACAGCGACGGGTGCGCGGGAAGGATGGGACGACTGCTGTGTTTCGCGCCTTGTTAGCCGGATTTGTCTATCATGTTTGGCATGCACGAAATGAGAAGATTTTCAAAGGTAAAGTCCTAGATGTGCAGGAAACCACTAGATCGATTATCCATGTCAAAACATTACGATGCCGCAGCAGAAAAGCTGCGGAAGTGATACAGACGCTTGCATAGACTAGCTTAGTTCCCTTTCGATTACTTTTGTCATGTTGTCTTTCATTAGTTATTTTCTAGTTTTGGGCCTGGACGCCGCTCGTTGGCCCTAAATGTACGTACACTATTTTTTGGTTTCAATAAAACATGTTTTTACATTTTTAAAAAAAAAAAGGACTGGCCAGAAATAGTAAAATAGGAACAACGCAGTGCAGAGGAAGTACAATGTTGACTTTAACACAGTCGATCGGAACTCAAATTATTTAACTGATCATAACCCAATTACACATTTGTAATCAAACCCAAATACGTAGTCATGTCTATCACCTTGTGTGACCAAACCCATAAGCCACTATTGAATTTTTTACAAATACATACTAATTCATAGCACTTGTTATAAATTTATTTGGTAAACAAATTCTTCATTAAGTCACTACATTCAACAAAAAGTTGATGCATTAAAATGGAGTGACATATGAAGGGGACCACAAACACTAGTACTTAATAAAACACTTCATATTTATTTCTTTTCTTTTTAAAATTTTGATTTTGTCCGCTTTAAAATGTATATAACTTAAAAAATAAAAATGCAAAAGGTAAATAAAAATCACCGACGACTTTATTTTTACGAGATCTATAAATAAAGACCACTTTTGACGATATTTGAATTATTTTCCTGAGATTTATAAAAATCACTAATAACTTTATTTTAACCTTAATAAATTATAAATTGAATTCTAAAAGTACGATTTTATTAATTTTAGCTTTTAAACACTCTTGTAATATCGTATATATCTTATTCCAAAAAATAACATTATATATGTGTGTGTGTGTGTGTGTGTGTGTGTGTGTGTGTGTGTGTGTGTGTGTGTGTGTGTGTAAAATGTAATAATAATTTTTCACGACAGCGCGATGACGCGTCATGTCAAGATGCAAGTAGTGGTCGGGACATGGACATTATTCCGAGGCACGGGGTCGGGGCATTGCACACGGACATTAGTCTCGGATGCTGGACACTGGGTCCGGGGCATTGTTGTCATCTGAAGTTGTTGGGAAACTAGAGAGTCTACGTATATATTGGTTCGGGACATTGGGTTGGTGCATTAGTCACGAGCATTTTCTTTATGTATTCGTCAGGTAAGTAGAGAGTCTACATGTATACAGGTTCGAGACATTGTGTTAGGGCAATGGGCGTTGTGCATTGGGTTGTGACATTGGACACGAACATTTCTTTATATAAATGATTTTTTTAAACATAACATTTTACATTATAAGGTTAATAGTTCATGAAGAGTGGGATTTTCCCATTCTCAATTTTTTATTTTTGCAGGATGACATAGATGAGATCTTGCAGATAGATTCCCATTGCACAAAGGCAGGCCAAAGATACCTTGATATGGTACCATACGCCGAATAGAAGTACTCTGTCTCGTCGGCCTATCATCTAGCTGTAGACCTCAAACATAGACATACATATGTTGTCCGAGGGAGCACATCATCACCCTCGACCCGTAATTGGAACTTTGTTTGGACTTTAAAGGTCCCGGGCAAAATAAAGCACTTCATTTGGCGACTCCTACACAATTCACTTCCCACCACTACTGAACTGAAGCAACGCCATATCTCTGTTGAAGAGCATTGATCTGTCTGCGTGGGTGATGCCGAATCCATCCTCCACACCTTGCGAGATTGCCACTTCTTGCAGATTTTTTGGGCTCCCACTAACCTGCCCACTGCTTCCATTTATTTCCAGTGTGACACGGTGTGAGATTGGATAAATGGCATTCACATCATATTGGTTTCCAAAGACTTTGAGTTTCTTATAGTATGTTGTTGGTGCCTTTGGTATAATCGGAATCGAGTGTTGCATGACCAGCTCCGGTATTCTCCGTTGAAATCGGTCAATTTTGCTCGCCATTTTATTGATTTCTACAGGGCTAATGCACCAAAATCTAATGCTCAACCCCCCCCCTCCGCCAATATGGAACAGGCGACTGGCCTTGGACCTTGGTCCCCTCCACCATCGGATTGGGTCAAAGTTAATTTCGATGCTTCAACACCCCGCAATGGCCAGATGGGAGGCATAGCGGCTGTGGTTCGTGATCATACGGGGCTGACATAAAAAGTTACAAGGCTCGCCTTCCACGGATATCGCAGAGGCCTATGTAGCCAGGCTTGCAGTTTTGTTTGCGCGAAGTCTGGGTTATCAACAAAAAATTATCGAAGGAGATAGTTTGTTGGTCATTCAGGGTATTTTCCATGGCAGATAAGACTCCGGCACAGCTGGGCACCATTATCATCAAACCAGAGAAGTCCTAAGTTATTTCACTGCCTCTGAAGTGAAGCATGTTCTAAGGGAGGCAAACGGTTCGGCCGAACACTCAGCCGTAACTTCGGCACGAACTCTCACGGCTTTGGTACTCTTCCCTTTGAGTTTACTGAACCAATCTAAGATGGAAGCTATGTTAACTACCACCACTGGAGTGTCCAGCTTGCTTGTTTCAAGTTGTTTTTAATTCTTGCTCCATTAGTATACTTTTATACTACTAGTTAGCTACGGTGCTGCTACGGTTCTTTTAATGTAATTGCTTGGTTGGAGCCTATTCTTCAACTTGTGCTTTTCTTTTGAATGAAATTTTCATTCTTTCTAAAAAAAAAAGTTTCATTATATAATTAAACTTTAACATTTTACATTTGTTATATAAGATTAATTTATAGTTAGAACTAAAAGTGATTGACAAAAAATATTAACAAAACTAGAAACAACGCGGGACAAAGTAAGTATAATATTGGGTTTGAGCATGGTCGATAAAGTTCAACTTATTTAACCGCTCCAACCCCAGTTACACTTTCTTAATCAAACCCAAACACATAGTCCATGTCCACCACCTTGTGTGACCCAAACCCATAGAATGTTGGTCCCGGTTGATTTTTCCTATGGGTAACATGCCATAAAAAATATAAAACTATGATTAGTATATGATACAAATCATCTTTACATATTTCAACAAGAGTAAGAAATAAATATAACAATAACTACATTAATCCTTGAATGGAAATTAACAATTGTTAGAGATTAATTCGTATTAAATCCTGGATGAGATATCGATGAGACAACTTCCCTTTAAGCACAATTTTTCCGTCTTTTTATGCTTCAGGCCTACTTGAGCAATATGCTCCAAGGTACAACGCCTAATCAAAACTAATTTTGGAAGGAACAAAATTAGTTCTTTCTAACCTTTCAAGTGTTAGAACTTAGAACTCTCGTGATGCGCAAGTGTATGGCAACTATGTAAACCCTATAGTGAGATGGGAATGAAGATAGGCCTAAAGATGAGAGGGAGAGGAGAAGATTGTGTTTTTTATTGTGTCTTCAAAGAGGTGGAGAAACCACATTATATAGCCAAGAAATACCACCTCAAATATCACACATTAATCCTTGTACTGAAGTCATCATAAAACCTCATTCGAGGTGCTAGAACATGAGTCACAAAATTAACTCATTTTAATTTTTAAAATTAACTAATTAATTTTTAATATTGGAGTATTAACATGGGAGAAGTGCAAAATACTTCTTTTAGAATATGTATTCTTCCAACTTGTACCTCACTACTTCGAGCCAACTTTTATTCATACCGATAATTGATTTTTGCTCATATATTACATTATCACGTAGCTTGCGCAACTTAATACGTGATCAACTATAAAACATGTCAAAATGAAGAGGTGTTCGACATATAAAATTTGATCAAATATATGTCCGCCCGACATTTCAACTTTTAAGTAAAGTTGAATATTTTTATGATTTTAATATGAATAAATGATGGCTCAATCAATTAATTCTCCAAAATAGTACACTATTGAACCCCTATAATTTCATCCCACTGCCAAAACTCATCTTCAAATAACATGTGTAATGTGCCACTCCTTGGACACCTTAGCCATGGAAATATCATTTATCTCGAACGACACGAAATGCAGTGTTAGCAAATCAAACATCTAATTAATTTCGATGATCGAGGGTAGAGGGTAATTTATATTGCCCTGATATTAACAACAAAAAGATATAGGAATACTATTATATTGGTCAAAGTTTGACTAACAACGATAATAGTGAAGGATTTGTTAATACGTTTATACTACTAACTATGTGCTAATCATTCAATTTAATAAGATAAAGAAAAATAAAAGGAAGAGGAAAAAAAATGTGACTTAGGCTAAAGGGCAAAGCAGCATATTTGGACCTTTGGGGTGTGAAGTCCTAGACAAAAGAGTGTGGGACCCATTAGGTAGTAAAAAGACGAAAGAAGTGCAAAAAAACAAATGGATAAACAAAATGACTCCCCGATTCCTCCTCGTTGACTCTGCTGCTGCTTTCGCTTAAAGCCTACAGACAGGAGTCTCAGTGCACAGTCCATTGACAACTACTCCTTTTTCCCACATTAATTACTATTATTCCTCCCTTTATTTACTAACCACTCAATCAATTAATTAAACATCAATATAACCGCGATTAATTCTGTCATTCATCAAAATGAAGGATCTCAGCGTCTTAATTAATCCCGCAGGTCATGGTGTGATAATTGATAATCCACTGAAAACTAATTTACAGTTATGTGTAATTACATTCTATTCCACTTAAAAATTACTTAAGTTTAGTTCGATCTATTTATAATTTATACCTTACTTTAATTCAGTTCAGTTGAATTCAGTCCAGTAAATTTCAATTGAATAAAATACAACCTCACACTTCAATTTAGTTCGACAAATTGCAGTTAATTAATGAAACATAAATTTAGTTGAATTATCCATGCTAGTCGTGATATATCGAATAATAATTACGTAATTATCTATAAATAGTACATTACTATCGATGTAATATGTTAATAATCAATATTATTAAAATAATATGAAAGAGATCAAAGGAAATAAAAAAATATCCCGAAAAATAATTGTGTTTATATGAGAGACGTATTTCTTATTTTTACATAGATTGTGCTTCAACCGTGTGAACTCAAGACTTAAGTTCTACATCTACAGCTAACTATCAATAATTGGAGAACGTTAAACGAATACCACTTTTTAATATATTGTAAGAATTTCTTCGAAAAATATGATATAGGACGTTAATTGAATTACATACTCACTTCCAGGTTACTAATCTCCCATCACGTCATGTACATATAGTCAATTTTTTTTGTGTCTAATTAATTTGTATCTGAATTAAACAAAAAAAGAGAGAGAGATACTATTCATTGTTTTATTTCCTCATTTTTTTTAATTATTTTTTAATAAAAGCTCGTCGGTTGACAAATATGCCAATAAAATTTAATGCACATACAACAAAGTAAGTATTTGAATTTACACATCAAATTAATACAACACCGATGCTCCATGCAATTTTATGGTCATGCCCTAATAAATAGTTGGTATTTAGGGCAGTTTAAAATCTACATGACTCGTATGTCGACCTGAACCACCTAAAACGCACGGATATATTTTAACGACTCTACATGAAATATGCAAATCAACACATATCATTTCACGCCCATTATTTTATTACTTTACAATTGGCTAACATGCTAAGATTGCCCAACAACAATCAAGACCAAATGTTTCAGTATGCTCTATGCATATCAAATAAGTTGTCATGTTTCGACTGTTTTATATAGATAGTCCGCCTCTTTCGACACTAATAAACTATAACGTATAACAATAATACACATGATGAAATTGCATATTTTATGTATATGTACTATGTAATTAGTCTGTCGGTATCAAATAATAAAGTACGTTAACTTGCACTCTTAGTTTTCATACCGTTATATTGAATTTATTTTGAAAACTAACCATGACGATATCAAATCTCGTAGTACCTTGGCTAAAGTTCAACCGTGATGTCCATTGGCTCATATCCACTGTAGTCAAAATCAAAGACGACATTTAATATGAGTAATACTATTATTTGATAAAGTACCTTTACGTAATATTATGATATCAATAATATAAAATAATAAAAATTAAAGAAATCAAGTAATTGAATAATTCTCTCCAGATATGTTATAACTAAACCACGTTAATAATGAATGGACTGTAAATACACAATCATTTCACAAATCACATTCAAAATCAACAACTCAACAAGTAGAACATTGAGTAGTTGGGCAAAGTCAATACATTCGACAACACACATTGACATTATGAATTAATTAGGGACACCACTAAATTTGTTGCCTTAATTTCCAAACTACTACAATTAACTGAGATTGTCGCTGTAAAACAACTTAAGAAACGACAGGTAGGCATAAAATAATTTCCTCTCCTCGAAACCGTCATTTGAAAATGCATAAAAGGAAGAAATCTTGCTTTTACATGGACCCCACTCTCCTCCAAAATTTTGAAAAAACTCGCCAGGTCAGCTACCCAACTAAATTTATTTCAAAATCCCCTCCCTCTCTTTCTTTCTTTTACCTCATTTGACTCAATCCCCTACACCTTCACCACCCCATCACTTGTACTTTTACTTACCTATACCCTTTGTTTTCCAATTTAATACAAAAAGTACAACTTGCTAAAGCGTCTACTTGTTCGGAATCATGTTTGAAAATTCAAACAATGCAGAGAATCACGACTTGGAAAAATACTCTCTCTCTCTTGCAAGTTTCAACACTAGTCTTAGCTTCTTCCTCTTCCTCCCTTTCTCTCTCCTCTCCCTCTCTCATCTCGAGGAAAAACGAAATACAAAAACTACTTCTGTTTTAGCTGTACCTCATTCTCAAATTTTCCATTTCCTCCGTTCATCACGCAGAGAAGGTGAGAAGATTGACTAGTTACTGTTTGTTTAACCTTTCTACTGTTTGCTTAAAACAGTGTGTTTCGATTTTTAAAATCAATCAATACATACAAAGGTGTAAATTGAGAAGCTAGAGTTGGATATTTTGCGGTTTGTTGCTTTGCTGGGGTGAGGGGGATGAATCTAGGGATGTGATATGGGGGCGGGATTCTCGCAGGTGTTTCCTTGTTTCAACCCGGTCGCCGCCGGTCCGAACCGGCCTGAACCGGAGTTCGTGTACGATGCGGCCAATGCGCAGCTCGACGAAACCCTAGGGCACTCCTTCTGCTATGTCCGATCTTCAGCTAGGTTCGTTTCCCCTACACAGTCCGATCGGTTTGTTTCGCCGACCAACTCGCTGCGTTTCGATGATCCGGTTCAGCTGAAACCGCCGAGAACGGTCGGTTTTCACGAGACCGGGTTCCGCGCCATTTCCGGAGCTTCGGTGAGTGCCAACAGCTCTGTTTCCCGTACGGTTCTGGAGCTCGACGAAGTTTACGATGATGCACCTGATGTTGTCAATAGTAATGGTACTAGTAAGGGTTTTGTAGCTGGATCCGCTAGGGTTGTTGGTGGTATAGGTCATAATTTGATGTTGGGTGGATTCGAGAGTACTTCGTCGTTTTGTGCTTTGCCTTTGCAGCGGGTTCCTCGCGGTAGTGAGCCGCCCTCCGGCCCGCTTGAGAGGGCCTTTTTCATGTCCGGACCAATTGAGCGGCAGGCGCTCTCTGGCCCGTTGGATGGCGGTGGGGCTTTGGCTGGTGGGGACAATGGGGGAGTGCCATTTTCTGCTCCTCTAGGAGGTACTTATGTGAAGAGGAGGCGGAAAAGGAGCATTGCGGGGTTGCGCAAGGCATTGTACAGGAACTTCTCGGTGGTGCCGGTGAAGAATTTCATTAGTGGTGGGGGAGGAGCAGGGAAGCAGAAGGATATGCCCGTCTGTGAAGAGAGTGAGAGGGAGGTAACAGAGATGGAAGCATCTGAGAGCAATGTTCAGTGGGCACTGGGGAAGGCCGGTGAGGATCGAGTGCATGTGGTCGTGTCTGAGGAGTTGGGCTGGCTTTTTGTTGGAATCTATGATGGATTTAATGGGCCAGATGCGCCCGAATTTCTGATGAGCCATTTATACAAAGCCATGTACAATGAATTAGAGGGTTTGTTTTGGGACTCAGAAGAGGCAGTTGAGGCTTCAGCAGATGCAGAACTTGCAGGGAACTGTTATCCATCTAATGTTAGTCCAGTAAATAACCTAGAGCTTGATGGAAAAAATGAAGGTGATCAGGAACCAGAATTAGGCAAAAAGGTCACATTTGCAGGGCAACCTGTAGAAGTAAAGAGAAGAAGATTATGGGAATTCTTAGTGGAGGATGATCAGGAAGATGGTCTTGATCTATCCGGTTCTGATAGATTTGCATTCTCAGTGGATGACGCACTGAGCGTGAGAAATGCAGGTTCAGCAGTGAACAGAAGGTCTTTGTTGTTGTCAAAACTTAAGCATGGGCTGTTAAATAAGCACAAAGGAAAGGAGGGTGGCAGGTCATTTCCTTGGAGATTTTGGCGGGAAAAAAAGGAGAAAGAGGTAGATGAAACGAAGGAAAGTAATGTTGGAGGTGATGGTGAGGATGAAGGGGAGGAGGGTGTTAGTAGGATTGGTAGAAAACGTAAAGTAGGATTAGTTGATCATCAGCTGGTTTTGAGTGCTATGGCCAGAGCACTTGATGCAACAGAAAATGCTTATTTGGATATGACTGACAGGGTTCTTGATCGGCACCCGGAGCTTGCATTGATGGGTTCGTGCTTGTTGGTTGCTTTGATGAAAGATGAGGATGTATATGTGATGAATGTTGGGGATAGTCGAGCAATTGTGGCACAATATGAGCATGAAGAAGTCAGCTCTGATGTAGATTCACGGGTTCCCAGATTTGATGGATTGACTGGCGAGGGCATAGTGGAGGAGTCCACTGAAGCTTGTGGGAGGGAAGTTAATGCGGAAACTGAAGCTCATGCTCCTGAATCCAGAAGGTTGACTGCACTGCAACTGTCCACTGATCATAGCACGAGCATCCAAGAGGTTTGTTTTTGCCAATACCTATATAGAAAATTTAATGGTAGTGTTACGTGTGTACATATTGCATCTTGTCTTTTATGTGAACATCTTCTGTATTCCACACTCACAGTAAGCTTTTTCTTACATGACACAATTTAATAACTGAGTTGTCTATTTTCGGACGTAAAGGTTATTGCTCTAACCATTCTGTATTTATGATACTTTGTTCTGAGGCGGACTATAAGCATAAAAGATGCAATTTAAGACTCTAAGTTTTAACGCTTTCAGTAGACTGAGGTTGTTTCAAGCTATAATGCCTAAGGGAGATGTTGATATTAGTTCAGAAACCGAATTTCAAGAGAATGTTTTTGTCTAGGTCAATTTTTTCTTATATTTCGTACTAATGTAGAGCTATGAGTAGCTGGTAGTTCCGTAGTTGTAGATCTTTTGACTCTCTTTATTTGGCAGTTGTATTTATAGTGCTAATGTCAAACTTATTTGTAGTTAGGAAGTTCATTTCTGTTTCTATTATTATTATTATCCGCAGTCCTGGTCTGAACTTGATCTGCCTACTTGTTGGGTTCCACTTTCTGAAGTTAGGAGTTCGATACATGTAATATGTCTGTCTGTTTATTTGGTAAATGCATTCATAATGCTACATGCAGACATGCATATGTTTTTTATATATTGTCCATGATAGCAAGTAGTATTGGGATTAGGCAAGTAATTCTGTTGCATCCTAAACCGCTAAACATATCTATTTTATTAGGAGAGAACTCAGTCCATCTAGTGTACATGTTTCTACTGTTCTATAAAACACATGGTGAGGCTCTATATATTTGGTGATGGGAACTTGAATGATGAGGTTCTTATTCAGGTAATAAAATAATTTGGAAGATTGAGTTTAGAATCTAATTTGAATTTCATATGCATAATCCTATATAGTGAGATGGATTCTTTTGCCACTATAATCTTATTTTTCAGAGTGCATACATGACTCATCAGTTATCGTAATCTAGATTGTTTTTCTTTCTTTCTGTATTATATGCCTATATTATACCTGTATAAACGAATGATTATGAGTAATTGTTTATATGTTCCACTCACTCTGATATACCAAGGTGGTAAACATCCTGTATTGAGGATCTTTCTGGTGGAAAGCCCGGATGCTGTCATGTATCAAATAGGTAGTAAAACGTGTTAAAGGTGCATAAGGAATACTGCTGTCAGGGATTTTACCTCAGTATTGCATGTAAAATATATTTTCTTGGTCAAAATCATATTGATGACTGTCTTCTAGTAGCACCCTGGGCTATACTAGCGTGGAAAAGTTATCCTCTGTGCCCATTTTGTTGCTTCAAACCAGCATGATTTATTTACGATTTTCCACTTTTGACATCTTATCACTTGTCTACGGTTTCTTTTTGCTTTTCTCCGCTGAGTTCACAGATGATGTAGGATTATTTAGCTACTAAATATAGTGTTTTTTTTTTTTGCGTAAATGTTTAACATTTTGCTCTCAATTTTCAGGAAGTTATTAGAATAAAAAATGAACACCCGGATGACAGCAATTGCATAGTAAATGACAGAGTTAAAGGGCGTCTAAAAGTTACCCGTGCATTTGGGGCTGGTTTCCTCAAGCAGGTTTGACGTTGAATCATTAGTTGATGTGTTCTTTATAGTCTCCTGTGTTCTTATATCTGTATCAACTGTCAACAACATGCATATCAAATCTCTTTCATTTCCTACTAGTCTTTTGAAAATTTTACATTGGTACTTGCATTTTTATTTTCTGGTCACAGTTTTTCAGAATGAGTAAATCTGGACCAGGTTTGCCCTCTATTTGTAATTTCTACTTACCGAGACACTCTAGAAACCAAAAGTTCTGTTCATATTAAAATGCAATTATATCCACAATGTAGATCTTGTGCCCTTGGATTTGATAGTGTGCATATTTGTAGAAAACAAAGATGTTCATCATGGAAATCCTTAGAATTAGTAAAGACCATTTTAGTTACTCCCCCTGTTTTATTTTCTTTGATAGAAAAAGAGAAGTCTATTTACTCAACTCTAATGTTTACGTGAACCTTCCAGAATGATCATTCTTTGGATTCTTTTACCCTCTTTTCTATTTGAATAGCATTATAACATTGGAAGAGAAATTTGGGCTGTTTGATATCTTGTGTTATCTATTCACTTTTGCATTTTGCGGTACTAAATGTATTGGAGATAAGTGTGTACAAAACTTGAAAGTTGATATGAAATGTCACTAAGGACATAATAATCTATATGGCCATCACATTATTTTCTGTTTTGCTCCATGTGCAATTCACTATTATGCCATACACACACTACCCTCCCCATCATGCTCTTCCCCATTTTGTTGTTCTCCATAGCTGTATTGTGCTTCCCTTTGCATCTTATGAAAATGAACATGATGAGCTACATGTTTTAATACGTTTTGAAGCTTTTTATGGTTTGATGTGCGTGTTGCCAACCTCTCATGTTAGAAATCTATTTGATGCAGCATAAATGGAACGATGTCCTGTTAGAAATGTTTCGAAACGATTATATTGGTACTGCACCCTATATATCCTGCTTGCCTTCTCTTCGTCACCACAAACTGTGTCCCGGAGATCAATTTTTGGTGCTTTCTTCGGATGGCCTATATCAATATTTTAGCAATCAAGAAGTTGTTTCGCATGTGGAAAATTTTATGGAGAGGTATCCTGACGGTGACCCTGCTCAGCATCTGATAGAGGAATTACTCACCCGTGCTGCTAAAAAAGCTGGTAATCATATTGCCCAAAATAAAGGGGAGATAATTTGTGAAAACTCGTTTAACTAAATCAATATTATGCTCTCTGTGACTCGTTAGGCTGGCTTCTCGGCTCATGCACATAAATCCATCATTGCTCTTTCATAGGAGATACTCAGATACTCAGATAGCTTTGAATCCCTAAGAAAAGCTTAGTGCACATATTGTAATGATGGTAATTGGCCGCTGCTGTCGAGATCATGATTCTCAAGTTGTCATGAGCTTATATACTTTAGAAATGATCTAGTGGGATGACCGTATGACAAATTTCTTATTTGAACTGCCAGACTTCCTATGGAACACCATTTTTATGCGACATGGAAAGTAAACGAATTCGCAGAAAGGAAACACATGTGAAATTTAATAGATGTGAAACATATTATGTGTGCAATAAAACTATTCTTGTATCACATTCTAGTGTTTGGGATAGACATTTGACTATTCAATAACATATATGGCATGTTTTCAGGAATGGATTTTCATGAGCTCCTTGATATTCCCCAAGGAGATCGCAGGAAGTACCATGATGATGTTACTGTAATGGTGGTTTCGCTTGAAGGAAGAATCTGGAAGTCGTCTGGCAAATACCTGTGAGTCTAATGCTCTGCTTGTGGTGGTGCTAAATCTGGACAAAATTGGAGTATAATGGTCCTGAATGTCATCAGCTCGTTGTCCTTTTGAAACATTTGAGGGATTCAGCACACTGGCTTCTCTAAAGTCGTCCTGTGACGGATGAAAATCCCGAAAAAAGTAGAAGTATGAAGTGTTCAATGCTCGAGCAATGGTAAAGCAATGTTTCTAGCAATAGGAAATTTTTGTAGTTGCATGTGTTAATGTCTTTTAGGCAGGAAGAACATGATCTGTTTTTCTTTTATGGTACCTTTTCTATGAGTTTTGCATAGATAAAGAGCCTTTCTCATTCATTTGTTCTTCCTTGGGGGATGGGTGTAGTGAATAGTCATAGAGCGTCAAGCCTGCCTTGTTCTGAATGGGTAGAATTTGTAATTCTGCAAATGTGGATTTCCAATTCCAAATGAGGTTTAGATAGATACAGTACTATATTTATTTCCTGATGCATTGCTTGGTTTATTATACTCTCAAGAATCAGGCAATGGTCATTTACTTAATTTACTATGGCACTTGTTTCATTCGTTTGAACCTCAAGTAATCCACGTTTCAGGCACTCATGAGTCATGAGTGGAAAATTCAAAATACTTCTAAACCTTGTAGAAGACTAATTTGTGGTTAAATTGAAGACATTTGACCGTTCAAAGTTATCTAGAGTTGTGTTGTCAATTCTTGTGCGATCTTGCTATTTCGGTGCGGTTTGACACCTGGGTGGGATTGACATGCACCTCTCGGGAAGCTTAGCATTCCGGGCAAATTTTGAAAATCTCGAGCAGGATTGCAACAGGGATTTCGGAAATTCCAGACAGGATATTAATGTTTGGGGTAAATTGACATTCTACCCATTAAAACCTAAAACATTGCAAATTTATAAAGTTCTAGTCCGTTTATGTTTATGTTCTAATGTATTTATATCATATATTTAACTTTAATATTCCGGCAACTTTGGTAGTGCGATCCTGCTATTCCGTATTTTTGGTTAGGTGTGATGCGATTCGGGTTAACAACAATGATCTAGAGAATGAAGGGTAATATATATAATATAATTAAGTAAATTTGGACTGAAGTAATTTAATTTAATAGTAATTGAATCTAGTTAAAGTTGATGAATTTGTCGACGAAAAGAAAGTAATGATAGCCTGAATTTAATCCGATCTCATATACATACGCGGCTTAATTGGATAAGAATACGATAATTAGTTAATTACTGTGCCCCTGCTCTACGACTCCGAGTCTAACTGCCCCTCATTTCCTCAACACTTTGAAACCAAACCAAAGCGCTCAAACTCGGTGCAATTAGCCTCCACTATTGCACTCCGTTATCGACCTCTTCACTCTTGATTCCCACCCATAACCTAATAATTCGATCAAATCCAATCTTCTAAAACTCCCATGCGCAGAGTCTCATCCGTAGTGGAAGTCTCCGATCACCGCTGTAAACAGGGCGGCGCCGCATACTCACCCGACCGCCGTTACCAGCGCCGCAATAGAACCTTCAGCCGCAGCCGCAGCCCCGTACACATAGGCTCTAACAGGTATCGTAGTGCTTCCCCTGATTACTCCTATCCTAACCTAGACGAACCTAGAAAAGCTATCGAAAGTAACAATCTCGATTATGATTATCGGAAAAAGCCTTATCTCGATCGAGATTCTAGGAATGGTAGGAAGGTGGAGTCTGAGTCAGATGAGGAATTGGAAGGGCTAGCGTATGAGGAATATCGTAGGCTTAAGCGGCAGAAGTTGAGGAAAATGTCTAGGAATAGTATATGGAATTGTACACCTAGTCCACCTAGGGATCCGATTGAAAATCAGATGGGGAGCTTGAGGAGGAGGTTGGAGGTGATGATGAGAAGCAGAAAAAGGATGGTAGGAAGCTGAAGAGTGGGGAAAAGAGCATTTCTGAGTCGGATTATGGCTCTGATGATTATAGTCGAGGAAGAGGAGGAAGGGTAGGAAGTCAGGTTCTAGGCGGAAGAGTAAGAGGTCGAAGTCTATTTACGAGAGCGAAAGTGAGTTCGAGGATGGTAATTCCAGTGAAGAAAGGAGGAGGAAGGGCAGGAAATCCAGGTCTAGGCGGAAGAGTAGGAGATCAAAATCCATTTCTGAGAGTGAGAATAAGTCAGAGGAGTCAAGTGAAGATGATTCTGGTGAGGATAGGAAAAGCAGGAGTGAGAGAAAGAGTGGTAGAAGTAAGAGTAGCATCAGTAAGAGAAAAAGAAGCAGTAAAAAGAAGCTTATTGGTCAAGAAAGTGAAAGCGAGAGTGGAAGTGAGGATTCTGATAACAGTGATGGTGTGAAGTTTAAGAAGCGGAAGCATAGGTTATCTTCCAAAGGCAAGAAGAGGGAAGCAAGTAGTGGAAGTATGTCTGCAGGGGAAGGAGCTCCGGATTCAGAGATTGATGCAAAAGATGTTATTCAAAAGCTTGATGAGGTTAAGGTCGATGATGAATCTAATATCGAGTTTCTCAAGTTTAAAGAGATGATTGAGCAACAATGCATGAACTCCATGTTGGATGATGGGCCGCTGGTTGGTCCTATGCCTTTACCAAAGGCGGAAGGACATATAAGCTATGGTGGTGCACTTAGGCCTGGTGAAGGTGATGCTATTACTCAGTTTGTTCCGCAAGGAAAGCGTATTCCTCGGAGAGGTGAAGTGGGCCTTTCCGCTGACGAGATTTCTAGGTATGAGGATCTGGGTTATGTGATGAGTGGTAGTAGACATCAGAGAATGAATGCTATCCGTATCAGAAAAGAAATCCAGGCTTACAGTGCGGAGGACAAACGTGCGTTGGCAATGTTTAACTACGAGGAGAAAGCCAAGCGTGAACAGAAGGTTATGGCTGATTTACAGAGGTTGGTGCAGCGTCATGTTGGAGAGGATACTGGTCCCTCTCATGATCCATTTGGTGGTGGAAAAACAGTCGATGAAGCTGAGGAGTGATTTAATATACGGATTCCAGTTGTATGTTAGTTATGCCTATCTGTTCAGTATGTTTCTGCTGGATTTGAGAATGTGTTGCTTTCATCAGATTGAGACATCGAGTGGCAACATTCTCTTACGACTTTGGATTTAAGATTTTTGGATATGGAGTTTGAAATTACTGGCCTTAGTATGACTTTATTATTCGTAGTTCTTGAGAATTGTGCCTATATATTGTTACCCTTATTTATTCATATAAAAAATGCACAGAATCACTATCTGGCATGTTTATATCGATCTCTAATTTATTTTTGCCATAGCAAGGTCTCATCATAACTGTTACTTATAATTGCATGCCTGCGAGTCTTTCAGAGAGGTTCGCAGTAGATTTTATATTAGAGAGACTTCACTGATTCTTAATTTGTGCGTCTCTATGTGCGGACGAATCCAATAGTAAAGGTTTATTCCAGCTTTCTAATTTGCTCTATATTTTTTATTTAATCGAGTTAAGCTAGAGTGCTTGATGGAACAGAAAATGCTTCCTTGGACGACTGACAGTGTTCTTGATTGGCACCCGGAGCTTGCATGAATGGATTCTTGCTTGTTGGTTGCTTAGATGAAGTATGAGAAAGTATAAATTATCAGTGTTGGGATAGTCGAGCCATTGTGACAGTATGGAAGAGGCCATCATCTCATGGGTTCATGTGGTCGATCGATTGAATGGCCAAGACATAGTGGAAGAGTTGACAGAAGCTTTCCTGAAGGAAGCTTATGTGGTAACATAATGCTCATGAATACAGGAAGTTGATTGCACTGCAATTGTACACTGATGACTGATCATAGCATGAGCACACAATGAGGTTTGTTTATATGTCAGTAGCTATTTAGAACATATAATGGTCATGCTGTATATTTATCATTTTCTGTGCCAACTCCAAAGCTATCTGTATATTTATATCTTCTGTGTCCAAAATCCAAACCCATCTATCATCAGTCTATGTACTTGGTAAATCTGGCTTACCTTTAACTATGTGAACAATCTTCTGCATTTCACAATAAGCTTAATCTTATGGGAGTCATGGTATCTCATATCATCTCATATCATATCATATCATATCATATCATATCATATCATATCATATCATATCATATCATATCTGGGCTGCTTACTTCCAGACATTATGGTTCTAGCTCCGATCTTTCCATGATTATGATAATTTGTTCCAAGGCCATAGAAGTAGACAGTTTTTTCAAGTTGGAACTCTCAATGCTCCAAGTAGACGGGATTTTTCAAGTTTGAGCTCTCAACGCCTTAATCTGAGCCTCTGTTGAAATGTTTCTTATTTGTGTGTCTTGGATCATCCCTGAACCATTCCAACATATGTTGCATGTTTTCAGGAAGGATTTTCATGAGCTCCTAGATATTTAAAGGAATTTGGAGGAAGTACTAGATGATGTTATCGCAGTGGTGTTATACAGGTAATGAGGTATCACTTGAATGAGGAATCTGGATTGCATCTGGGACTACAACGCTTTGCTCATGCAATACAGATTTAACTTGAATTTTCAATGGGAGTCTGTGTTCTGAGATCGAAGCTGTATTGACCTGACCTGACTTGAGTCTGGAATACTCCAACTCATCCAATAGGCAATGATCTCTTCCTTTTAGGGAAATTTAGAAGTTACATCAAAGTGACCCAAGGTAGACCATGAGCACTAGATTCATTTTTTTTATAACTCTCAAAAAATCGTTTATATTAAATTTGAGTAAAATAAGTAATAAAGTGCTAAAATATTAAAATTTTAGGAATTCTAAAATTCTATTGCCCACAAAACTTTAATCCTCAAGTTAGGCCTCCCTAAAATATTTTGGTCAAAGATAGGGAGTTCTTATAATTTTTTGAAGAGTAAATTATGTGGGTTCATATATCAATTTGATATTTTTATGCACAAAATAGGAGTCCTACAATTTTGTACAATGTACAAGGAGGATAATTATGAGATAGGATATGAGTTAATATTTGAGGAGAAAATTTTAGGACTCCTACAATAAGTGTTCTAAGGCTGTGTTCTCTTCAACTGAAAACCACTTCAGTTTAATTTAGTCTAGTTCAGTTCAACTCAGCTTAATTATAATTTATAACTTATTTTAGTTCAGTCCAGCTCAGTTCATTAAATCTCAGTTGAAAAGAACACAGACTAACACTTCGATTTGTACCTACTACGATGCAAATAACACAAATCAACGACTCTTGCTAGTTTTATACTTCGTACATATTGATTACAAATCTGTTTTAAAATTTGAATAAATGTATTCATACTCATATTGTACATTTTTATAATTAGTTAAAAACAATTACTGGTAAGGTCCGTCAAATTTCCTCGTATATCCGAAAAATTTATTTAAATATTAATTTTATTATTCCGAACGAGCAAAAATATTA
>JAYMSP010003772.1:0-18536 GCA_036897095.1 Plantago elongata
ATGGACTTCGTCACCGGATTTTCAAAAATCCAAGGGTATGACAGCATCTGCGTAATAGTGGATAGATTAACCAAATCCGCTCATTTCCTTCCGGTTGGATCGCATTACAACGTGGAGAAACTGGCGGACCTTTATATGCGAGAAATTGTAAGACTACATGTGTATAATGGTAAAAGGACCATTGTACCCCTTAAAATGTCTTTCTTCTCCAAATTCATTTCCCTTCCCGTTCAATTAAACCGCCCCTTCTCTGTCTTTTCCCTCTTCCGCCCCGGTTCTCCCCAAACCGCCGCCTCCACGGATCGACCACGGCATGATAGACGCGTGGAAACGCGGTGTGGCAAGCAAGGGAGAAGCACGGCCGCATGGCCACCGCGTGTCACCCGCACCTCATGCCACGATGGGCGATTTCCACCGGCCTCCGCCTATAAAATGGCGGGCTCGGCCGCCCCTCCACTCGCACCACCAACGGAAACGAAGAAATCGAACTGTAGCCTTTGCCCAATTCAACCTCTTGCGCTCTCGTCTCAATTCACTTCCTTCCCCATCACATCTCACCCTTCACCGCGCCTCCAACCACCGCGCGCCGCCTCCCTGCCGGACTTGTGTCACCGAGCACGAGCAATTTCCGGTTAGTAGTCTCGTTTGCGAGTAATTAATTTTCGGGAATGGGGAAAATTTTAAGTGTACTGCAGTTTACTTGTTGTTGGAAGAAACTGTATAATTTTTGTTTTGTTCAATTCAACCTTCTTTCGTTATTGAAATTTCCTCCTGTCTATTGATAGAATGTTGTTTACTGGTTGTTGTGTGCTTAGTGAATGTTGACTCACATAGGTAAAATAAAGGTGCTAATATTATGCTGGAAAAACATGATATAAAAGAATGTAAGGAAGATTATAGTTGGTGTACGTGATATAATGATTCAGTTGTGATAATATGCAAACAGTATGGCATCTCAAGATAGTAAGCAGAGATATGGTATGAATATACTAGCTGTGTGATCTGATAAAGATATGGGTGATATGAGGAAGTAGTAAATTGATGTTATGATGTTGCCAAAGTGTTAGCAGGAGTAAGAAAAAAATGTCTGTATATACTGTTGTAGTAATTGTGTATGTGTCATGTAAATCTTGTGCTATTATCAGGTGTATGCTAGACCACATTGGGTGGTGAATTACTTGATACTACTTTGTACCCATTGTGCAAATGTGTATCAAATATAGTACATATGGCAAAATACAAGCATGAATTGTTAAAGTGTGCGAAGTACTGGAAATGGATGTATGTGTGTATGAACATATACTTTAAGGAGTTTAAAACAAGAAAGAATCTGCGTTTTGTTATGTGCACGGTGCATTGAAGTGAAAATCTTACAATTTGGTTGCCGTAGTTAATCAGGTCGTAGAAATATTTGCAAATTGACACTTAGTCGTGCTTAGAGCTTTGTTTATCTCCTCATTTGAGTAGTGTTAACTGTGAAGTCTCTGTGTTGCTGCGCAATCGATTATGCTAAGTTCCCATGAGATGGGTATTATTGAGTCGAGAATTTGAATTGCTTACGTCGTTATTTGGTAACTTAGGATTTGATTGGATGATTGTTGCAACTAAATTACTAAATGACTATATGATTACATGCCTAATTGTTATGACCCTTATGATTGTTTGGGGTAAAGATTTCGAGAGTCCTTTGATTAATTTGGCATCGACATTAAGTAAATATTGTTTATTTATCAGGAGAAACGAAGTAACATAATTTGTGAGATATCCAAGGTGAGTGATGACTGGCTTCGGCGTCAGGCCCTGGGAAAAGCTAAATTGTATCTTTCCTTGTCTTAGGTTCCAGTGTTCATTCTGCTTCCTTAGCTATCTGTCTAAAACTACTTTGACTATGTGATGATATCATGACTGACCCGACTCAAGTACTAATTGCAACTGTTTGGCTAAATTCTGAACGTATCTTGATTCTACCATGAAATCCTGCTATCTCGTGATATTTTATCTTGTGTGTTCTGTCATTCCGCATGAACCACATTGCACGAAAAATTATTTTTAAAGCAACCACAAACTACTTGTTTTCTGAAAAATTGGGAAACCGTCGTGGTCGACATTGTCGACATCTTGTTATTGAAGCTGGGTTATGTAACCTACAGCGCTAAGTGTTCGGGCTCGTGTTTACGTGTGGACTATTCAAACGGTCCTTTTATGTTGTGGTGGGTCGCTGCCCATCATTTATGCAACTCTCTGGAGATCGCTACTCCCCCTTGTTTGACCAATACCTGATCAGTTTCGTCTAGCCCAAGACAGTTACTATTTAGTACTGTAAATCTGGCACCTTTTATGTGCTAAGATCATGAACATGATTACGTGTTTCCGGTTTCCCCCATTTTTAAAAGTGCTTGATCAGCGTGACGTGGTGGTTTGCTATACTGATTATGTTCATACTCGCATTCATGCATGCTATACTGATTATGTTCATACTTCCAAATATTTTAACTATGTTCATACTCGCTTAACTCTGGAGTTCTCGTAGGCTATTGGAATCCTTAATAAAAAGAACAATGAAGGGATGAACAAATATAATTTCCCAGGATCAAATTGTATAGAATTTAAAAGTATTGGGACCAAAGTAAGAAGTGGGAAAGAATATGAACTCAATCTCATGATAAAAGAAAGTCTAAGGGCTGGTCTTATAAACAAATCAAAGATAAGAACCAATCAAAACATAACATATCACACACAGGGAAGGAGTCAAACTCAGAGTCAGAAATAAGGAGGTTGGAGCTGGTTACGTCTTCTTCACAAACACAGAAGAAAACAAAACGAAGATGTACTTCTGCAGAATCCGAATTTGTCATCTATCAAAGAGATTAATGCTCAACGGCCAGATAAATAGCACGCCTAAGAGACTACTGCGGAAATGCTATGTTCAAGCCTTAATAGCTTTTATCTTCTTGTGTTTTGACTAGCAATTTGGATTGAATTTATGGCTATATAAGCACCAGCTTCCACCTTGTAATTCTTGTAACACTAGACTCAATTCTGCAATACAATCCTCTCCCTTACATTCATGTTTTCACCTTCAATTTTCTAACATGGCACCAGAGCCAAAGATTTTCTAACTTTTTTAGTCTTTCTAAACTTACTTATGTTTCTGCTTGAGCAATCTCTTCAATGGTTGATAACACTACCACTCCTCCTTTACCTGTTACTACCACTCCTCCACCTGAACATGAGAGCCCTTTCAGCCCTTTGTACCTTCACCACTATGAAAATTCTATTTCAGGAGCTATATCTCTATTGTTGAACAAAAACAACTACCATACTTAGTTGAGGGCCTTCTTGATGTCTTTGAGCATCCGCAATAAAGTTGGTTTAATTGATGGTAGCATAAACTTGCCTACTGATGATGAGGCTAAGAAAAAATGCATGGCTGAGATGCAACACAATTATGATGTCCTGGATGATACATTCTGTATCACAAGACATCAAAAGTGCATTGCTATACTGTAAAACAGCACATGAATGCTGGAACAAACTCAAGGTGAGATACGCACAACCCAATGATGTGCATATATTCCACCTACAACACGAAATGAGCATTGTAGTGCAAGGAAACACCTCTGTCACTGATTTCTTAACCAAGCTTTCAAGCTTATGGGAAGAACTTGAAAACTATAGGCCTCTGCCTACTTGTTCATGCAAAGATACTACTATAATCGGCTATCTTGAAAGGATTCAAGATATTGACAAGATCTTCAAGTTCCTCATGGGACTCATGAATATATCCTTTGATATGGTTAGGGGTCAAATCCTACTTATGGATCCCAAACCATCTCTTGACAAAGCTTATTCATTAGTGTTGCAAGAAGAAAGGTAGAAAATGTCTAGGGAAAGCTACATGGCTCCCATTAAGACTTCTGCCATGAATGTAGGCCATAAGAGGAAAGAAAAGAGATCTCTTTCTTGTCCTACATGTCCAACTCTAAGCAATCATACAATTGAAACATGCTTCAAAGTGAATGGCTACCATGTCAATGGTTCTAAAAGGTCATATGATCATGGGGGAAGAAACAATAGAGGAAGGGGTGGTTGAGGAAATCAATTTCAAGGCAAAGCTACCACTCAAGGACAATCCAGCTTTGTGAATCTGACTGGAGGACAACTCCACCAGCTCATGAACTTTGCACAAAACAACACTGGTGCACCTACAAACAACACTACTCAAAATGGAAATGGAACTTTGGTTGCAAGCCTTAGCACTGCACCAGTCTCCAATGAACCACTTGCTGAACTCAACTATGCAGGTATTAACTTGTCAATTAATTTCGTCTCTAATGATAATAAAAATAATTGAATTATTGATTCTGGTGCATCAGACCACATCATCTATGATAAGAGTTTATACACTAGCAATGTTGTTACTCTAAATGCATTTGTTCAGTTACCTGATCTAACTAAATTAGTAAATTACCCATAACACATATGGGAGATATAAATCTAACAGATAATTATCTTTTAAAGAGAGTTATTTGTGTTCCTTCTTTTAAATTAAACTTACTCTCTATAAATAGAGTTTGTAATGATAATGACATAGCATTTTTATTTGCTAATAATTATTGTCATATCATGCAGACAAGCTGTTTATCGACTCTTTCAATGACAAGAATTGGAATGATTGAGGCGGAAAGGGGACTTTACCAGCTAAAAAATATTGTTACTTTACCTAAGGCACTAGTCGTATCTTATCTGGACTGCCATGAACAAGTTGTTGCTGTGAAGGAGCATATTTGGCATTTTAGATTAGGTTATCCTAGTTTAAGTAGATTACTTGTTATTCAGGCCTCTAATCCTAATGTCTACTGTAAGAAGTTCTCTTTATGTGATGTTTGTATGCAAGCAAAATAAAAGAAACTTCCTTTTCCAGTTAGAATTAAAAATTCTATTTACAACTTGACTTGATTCATTGTGATTTATGGGGACCTTATTCAATTTCTACTATGAATAATCATCAATACTTCTTGACTATTGTTGATGATCATAGCAGACTAACTTGGACTTATCTGTTAAAATATAAGTCTAAAACTAAAATTGCATTGGGTTCATTTATTGAAATGATTCAGAACCAAATGAACAAAAGAATTAAAGTTATAAGATCTGATAATGGAATGGAGTTCCATTTACCAGAAATGATGATCTAATATGGAATTATTATCAACAAAGTTGTGCATATACACCACAACAAAATGATGTAGTTGAAAGAAAACACCAACATCTTTTAAATGTTACAAGGGCACTGCTTTTTCAATCAAATTTTCCTAAAACCTTCTGGGGAGAAGCCGTCCTTACCGCTGCTTATTCAATAAACAGGACTCCCAATCATGTTTTGGAAGAAAAAACTCCATTTGAAATGTTTTATAATGAAAAACCAGACTACTCTAATTTAAGAATCTTTGGTTGTCTTTGCTTCACTTGTACAGAAGCAGTAGGAAGGAATAAGTTAGACTCAAGATCTCAAAAATGTATATTTGTTGGATATCCACCAAATGTTAAAGGTTATAAGATTTATGACTTAAACAAGAAAATGATCTTTATATCAAGAAATGTAATGTTTGTAGAAAATATAGTTCCTTATAGAGAAAAATCAACAAAAGGGAATGATATATTTTTTAAAGCTCCAACTTATGATGATTATGACTGGATTGAACAAGAAGGTCATATAGAAGAAGAAGAAGAAGAAGAAGAAGAAGAACCAGTGATAAACAATGAAAATAATCTGCCGAATGAAAATATACCTATAAAGGAAGAGTGTAATATTGAAATTAATGATGAAGATTATCCACAACCTGAAAATCAACAGGCAGACTTAAGAAGAACCTCAAGAACTAGAAAGTTACCATCACACTTGGATATATATCATCATAATGCCAAAGCATATGTTGTGAACTGCAAAAATTCCTCAAAGTATCCAATATCAGAATTTCTAGCATATGATAAATTTTCAGAAAAATTCAGATGTTTTTCAATAAATTTAGCACTTATACATGAGCCTGAGACATATGAGGAAGCAATAATCCATTCACACTGGAAGAAAGCCATACAAGATGAATTGAAAGCTCTTGGAGAAAATAAAACATGGAGCATAATCAAAAGAGAACAACAAATGAAGCCAATAGGATGTAGATATGTTTTTTAAGACTAAACTCAATTCAGAAGGAAAAATAGATAAGTATAATGCTAGATTAGTAGCCAAGGGATATACACAAAAATATGGTTTTGATTACACAGAGACTTTCAGTCTTGTAGCTAAACTGACATCTGTTAAAAAAATTCTAACCTTGGCCTCTAAACAAAACTGCCATATATGTCAATTAGATGTTCAAAATCCATTCTTGAATGGATATTTAGATGAAGAAATCTATATGAAAATACCCCAAGGACTTTCAATTCAGGGGGAAGATTCAAATAGATATGTATGTAATTACATAAATCTATTTATGGGTTAAAACAAGCTTCTAGGCAATGGAACTCCAAACTAACTACCTATCTGAAAAACATTGATTTTAAACAGTCAGAGTGAATATTCACTATTCACCAAAGGTTCAGAAGAGAACAATGATTTCATTGCTATATTAATCTATGTGGATGACATTATGTTAGGAAGCAAAAATCTATCAGAATTAGAGAAAATTAAAATGCAGCTTAAAGAAACTTTTAAGATAAGAGATTTAGGTTAACTAAAATATTTTCTAGGCTTGGAGATTGCGAGAAATGATACAGGAATACATGTTTCTCAGAAGAAATATGCATCAGAGATTATTGAAACTGCAGGCTTGCTTGGATGTAAACCAATGACAACTCCTATAGAACAAAATGTGAAGTACATACCAAATAGTTCAACAGCTTTACAAGATCCCACCTTTTTATAGAAAACTCATAGGAAAATTGATCTATCTTACCATAACTAGACCATATATTAGCTTTGTTGTGGGGATTTTTAGTCAATTTATGGGAAAACCTTGCACTGATCACTTAAATGGTGTATTAAGGTTAATTAAGTACATCAAAGGTGATATAGGTCTGGGAATTTAGCTTTCTACAAATAATAATCTGGATATCACAGCTTACAGTGATTCAGACTATGCAGGTTGCCATATATCTAGAAGATCAACCTCAGGCTATTGTATAATGATAGGAGATGCACTGGTAAGTTGGAGATCTAACAAACAAGTCATAGTAAGCAGATCATCTGCAGAAGCAGAATACATATCAATGGCATTTACTTGTGAGATCATTTGGATGCTCTCATTACTACAAGATTTGCATATTAAAATGACAAAGCATGTTAAGCTTTTGTGTGACAATCAATCCGCAATACGCTTAACCAATAATCTTGTATTTCATGAAAGAACCAAACATATAGAAGTTGATTGTCATTTCATTCAAGACAAAGTTCTAGATAGAAAATCGAGATTGAATTTGTTAGCTCTCAACTTCAATTGGCAGACATCTTCACTAAAGGAGTTTGTTCAACAATCTCCTCGATGCTTTAATCAAGATGAACATAAGGAATCCGTATGTTCCTCTTGAGGGGGAATATTGAAAATTCCTTAATAAAAAGAAGAATGAAGGGATGAACAAATATAATTTTTCAGGATCAAATTGTATAGAATTTAAAAGTATTGGGATCAAAGTAAAAAGCGGGAAAGAATATGAAACTCAATCTCATGATAAAAGAAAGTCTAAGGAATGGTCTTGTAAACAAATCAAAGATAAGAACCAAGCAAAACATAACAGGTCACACACAGGGAAGGAGTCAAACTCAAAGTAACGAATAAGGAGGTTGGAGCTGGTTACGTCTTCTTCACAAACACAGAAGAAAACAAAACGAAGATGTACTTATGCAGAATCCGAATTTGTCATCTATCAAGGAGATTAATGTTCAACGACCAGATAAATAGCACGCCTAAGAGATTACTATGGAGATGCTCTGTTCAAGCCTTAATAGCTTTTATCTTCTTGTGTTTTGACTAGCAATTAGAATTGAATTTATGACTATATAAGCACCAGCTTCCACCTTGTAATTCTTGTAACACTGGACTCAAGTCTGCATACAATCATTTCCCTTAAATTCATGTTTTCACCTTCAATTTTCTAACATAGGCAGTGACGAGCGCACTCTAGCGCAAGAGGCATCAAATGATGCCACTGAATTTTGTCCATGAAATTACTGTCATACCCTTGAGAGTTGTTTTATTTATGAATAATATCATTTCAACTTTTATAATCTTCCATCAACAATATGAAAGTTCACGAATCATCTTTAAAATCCAATCATATAAACAAATATAATTGTAAATGCAAGAATCTCGGCAGAATTATTGGAGAATCCAACCACAAAATAAACATTAAGCTTGATGTCTGCTATTAAAAAATTTTGTGAGCAAATCGAAAGGAAGAAACAACCTAAACTCGCCCACAATCCCTTGTGTTGTAGCATCTCTTTCCACTTCGATGAACAAGTACTATCACCTGGATCTGCCTTCTCACCCGATTCCGCTTTCACTCGGTAAGAAGAAACACTAAACTTTGCCGTCTCACCCAATTCTGTGAGTTTTTTTGTTGAGTGATTATGAAAGTTTGGAGGCACACAATGCTAGATACTTCAATTAAATCATCTTCTTGAACTTTGGCATGACTAGGTAGAGCGAGTACTTAAAAAAAATGAGAGGGGGAAGGCGAGAGAAAAGTCGTCAAAATGAGTAATGTGAAAATAAAATTGGACATGGCTAATAATAGTACCGTCTCATTGTACTATTGTTAGTACTACGATCTAAGCCGTTTGATCATTTTAAGATTTAATCTTATCCCTTCATTTTTTATTAGTGCGATAAGGCATCGCATTGTCGCACTACGTCGCATATATTAAAAATATTATATGTGTCAATTAACTACACCTTATCTTTCAAACTTAACAAAATATACCCAAAATAATTCAAAATCAACCTCACTTGAAATAAAAATACACAAAATATCCATTTATTTTATTTTTAGAATAATTAATAAATTAAGAATTACCGGAGCTATGGTGAGAGTGTCGGCCGGAGCTCAAGCTAACGGCGGCCGGTCAGCTTCCTCCATGGAAGCTTCTCCGGCTCGCTTGAGCTTCCAGATCTGGAAGCTCAGGCGAGCTCCATGGCAGAACAATATCTGTTCCACCATGGAAGCGTGAACTTCTAGGCGAAGAGTTTATCTGCCATGGAAGCTCGTGGCAGATCAACTTCCACCAAGCTGGATTTTATCGATAAAAGAAAAAGAAAAAAGTTCGTCGGATTTCGGTGATTGTGGTGGCGCCGACGATGGTGTAATGGAAGAAGTGGGAGGATTAGGTGGTGGTAAAATTTTGAAGAAGAAGTAGTTATTTTGGGTTTGATTCATAAATTGACTATTTAAGAGGGTGGGTTAAGTAAATCCATGCTATTTTATTCTTAAATCATGCCACTTGTTTAATTTTGAGTTGTGCACTATTATTAGTACAGTGTGATATAGTACTGAAATTAGTCAATCTTGGAATAAGCTTTTGGGAGAGTGGGTCTAACATAAATTGAAGTTTATGACACAACTTGGCTTTTCTCTCTCTTTAACTTATCTTGCACACAAGTTTTTTTTTTTTAAACGGTTAAAGAGAGACTTGAACCCCCAACCTATCGGTTAAAGGTGAAACCTCTTACCAATCGAGCTGCGTTTCGTTATCTCTCTCACACAAGTTTTAACTGTAAGATTTATTGATTTTGATTGCCTACACTTGCATTTTGTATCTTTTGTATATTGGGAGCTATAAGTAGATTTTAATTAGTTTTTTTTATTAACATAATGATAAATATATATATACGATAGTTTAATATTTAATATTATTTCATAGGCTTATGCATCATACAGTAAGTTATTCGTATGTATTGTGCATTGAAAGTTACGATGAATAAGGATAGTTTGTATCATAATCGCACTTAAACTTATTATATTCGGTATGTGTAAGGTTAGTTTAATTTTTTTTGTCATGTATAATGGTTGATGCCTCTAAATATTTTTTATGCATTCGTCCTTGTTCGTAGGTGGATTTCCGAAAAGAAAAGTGTATATGAGGAGCGTTTTCAATCTATTTAAACTCTATAAAATTGATTTGAAATTTTAGGACGCTACAAGCATAGTTAATTAATTAATATAGATAAATTAAAATTGAATATTATTAAAATGGAATGAGCAATTGTCTTTGGGGAAAAACCAACTGTAATTATACGTCATGAAATCAATGGCACGCACAACCAGATGATGTGATGAGATGAGATTCCATCATCCAGTTTAACGGCCACGATCTATCTATCCACTGATTCCATTCACACTCGACGCTCTCCAACAATACATACTCAATTCTATCTTCTCTCAGCTCAATATGATCCACCATTGTGCATGATTCTACCGCTCCAAATTCTGCTTCTGGAAGTTACTACACAGACTACTTCTTCCAAGGTAAATTTTCGTTTCATTTCACTCAATTCACTTCACAGATTTCATTCTTTTCATTCTATTTTGTGCTAATGGAAGAAGAATTAACGAATGTTTGGCAATTTTGAATCAGAATTGCAAATTTCTTCTTGTTTTCATTTTCGTATAATCAGCCTATGAGAACTTGAATAGATTTGATGTAATTGCATTGATTTGGAATTATAATCTACGGTGAAGATAAGTTTTAAACCTTGTTTGCTTTAGTTTTTAGTTTTCACTTTTCACTGACTGGAATTGAAATATAAATTGGGGACCAATTGATACAAGTAGACTACTTGAAGTAGTGTTAATAATGGTTGCTTGTTCATTGGAGTATAATATGTATCGTTGACCAAATGTTGTTTGGTTATACTTTATGTTCTTCTAATTTCTGGTTCTAGTGTTGTATTGGTTCCCAACCACTAGTATAATATTTAGAAACCTTCTGTATTGGTTTTATGCACCTGTTTCTTTTGTTAATGGCCTTATATTATCATAACTTTATGTCTCCAGCTTCAAGGATTGCAAACTAGTTTTATGCCTGAATGTGTTTATCTGCCTTGTAATTCTCATATTGAGGTTTGCACGTTTTAGTACTGATCCCGACTGATGTTGAAATAAGTAAGACTGCCCCGGAAGGCTATTTAGAGTGTGACGGGGGAATCAGAGTGGTTGTCAGTGCATGCATACGGGTTTGTGTATCATGAGTTCATGACAGTGAATTGATGCTGTTTAAATTAGGTAGAGTGTTCTGTCTCAAGTCGAAATGTTTTTGAGCAAATTCTGATTGAATTGGTATATGCTCACAAACCGGATTTCTTGGAGTTAGAAGCAAATATAATTTCCATGTAGATTGTAGAAGCATTATGTTTTCCGTGGTCTTCCAGAACGTACTTTGCGTCTTAGAAGAAATAGTACAAGTTTCTTTCTTCGCCTGCTCATTTTAGTCACTGAATGAAACATGGAAACCTACTGAAAGACTTGGTAGCTTTACATTCTTGTTTGCGTGTGTTTCAGTTAAAAAGATGTAGCTAATTATTTGTCTCATTTGATATAACTTGATCACGATCTCTTTTGAAACTAAACATCTATAAAAGTAGATAAGTTTTGAGGAAAGAAGTTATTCCTCTAATTAAGAGGTATAGATTCTTAATTTCCTATGCAATAATGCAATTGAAAGAATAAGCATCTATGTAATATGTAATGCACCTCATACATTAGGTTGAGGAATTAAACTAAAGTTAGTTAAAACACAGGAGAGTAGACTACAAGATATAACAATTATTCTGCCAGCATTATCTGATATTTTCCTGAGAGACTCTTTCGTATTTTCAGCCATTACATCTCATAATGATGGTACTGAGCTCAGTGGTCATTGAATTTCAGGTGATTGCATGGCTTACTTAGCAACTGCTGAAGCTTGTGATACAAACTCAGCTCTCTTAGCAAGTGGTGACTTACGTGTACTCCCACCAATCTTCAAGATTTACGGTCAAAGCCGAGCATTTGCCGGCCCAATAGTAACTCTCAAGGTTTTCGAAGACAATGTTTTGGTTAGGGAGCTTCTTGAAACTAAAGGAGAAGGTAGTGTTTTGGTGATAGATGGCGCAGCAAGCATGAGGTGTGCCTTAGTTGGAGGAAACCTTGGCCAGTTAGCGCAAAATATGGGCTGGGCTGGTATACTCGTCAATGGGTGCATACGAGATGTGGATGAAATCAATGCATGTGATATTGGGGTCAGAGCACTGGCATCGCATCCTCAAAAATCGAACAAGAAGGGTGCTGGGGAAAAACATATACCGGTTCACATTGCAGGGACTGTGATTCGTGAGGGAGAGTGGTTATACGCGGATAGTGATGGTATTCTCATTTCGAAAACTGAGCTCTCCGTCTAAATTCTTCGGAAATTGTTTAATACTATACCTCTATCATATGTAATAATACTGCAGAGATCATGTGTTTGAAGCTGTGGGGCTTCATTATACCAATCTTCTAAATCTTTTCGCCATTTTTTCTTTTTATAAATAAGCAGGCATTTTACTTGAACTATGAATGGAGTTGAAGGAAACTCAAATAGTACTTCAGGAGTAAATGATAATTGGGGAGTGTTTTAGTGAATGTTTGGGATCTATTTAAATGAGGAAACTCAGATTTTTGTGTTAAAAAAACATAATTTGAATTGAATTTTCCCAATTCAAATCGTATCCGAAATAATCTCTTAAGAGTCTTCGACTGACAAAATCAGTAGCAACAGAACTACAGTACTTAATATGTATGCCTATAATATTCAGAGGTGCAATGCATCGACCTTGCACAGCCCACACTAGCTGAATATTTTACTGTTAAAAATGAAATTTTAGAACTAAAACTGTGACGTTGAAGTTTACTCTTTATGTTGAGCAATCAAATCATCTCAAAGCCGAAACCTGTAAGTAGCAAATTAAGTTGAGCTATCCCACTATTAAGCATCTGAATCTGTCTTGATCAACATGAACATCTACAATTTCAATGAGGTTTACATCAAGTCAAGACCAAAATTATCTGAGAATATCAATTTGGGACGAAACTAGTAGAGCTAGTGGAGTACTTGGCCAAACACCCCTACCAGCCAACATCTACTAACGACCCACTTTCGAAAAAGATCTAAGATAGCAGTATAAATTACATAAGAGCATGCCAAAAGTAGGATAACCGCCCTAAACTATCTATATCATTCATAGAGGTCCATCAAGAAGCAATGCGTTGATATCTGTGCACCAAAGGATATCTAGGTATTGGGAAGTTTCCTGGTAATTTAGATGTACACGTTTCGACCACTACCACCCCTTCGAGTATGCCTCTCATAAGCAGTGTTGAACTTGTCCACCAATTCATTCATGGTGCTGCATAAGGAGTAAAACATAACAGATCGTGTCAGATAGGTAACTGATCAGAATTCAATTTTTTTAAGAATGAGAAAATAACTCAATCTTGGTACCAAGATAGCTAGGGTTATCCTTGTAACACATGTCTTAGGTTGAATGATCAATAATTTATTTACCATTCCTTGTAATCTTATTATGTATCCAATGAGAAAATGACTCAATCTTGCAGTTACAATGAGAAAATGACTCAATCTTGCAGTTACAATGAGAAAATGACTCAATCTTAGTAGAATGAAGTTATCGCGAGCTGGTGCTAAGGATTTTAAAGAGTAAAGACCACCTCAACCTGTCCTAGAGATTTGAATCTCCATGGCAAAATATAAAGGAAGATGATTTTCACAATGAAAAGGAAGACATAAAGAACAATCTTACCTTGAGCAGTTGGTGAACATAGCAAGATAAGAGATCAATAATGTGTCATTGTATTCCTGGAAACCATTAAAATGGATCAAGAAAAGTTCAATAAATGAAAGGCACCAATCAAGATTGGAGATCTTGCTGGGTAGCAGGGATCTCTCAGTATTGCGAAACAGAACAAATTTAAACAGGTGGGCAGAGCATTATTCTTGGTCTATAGTTAAAAGAGAAATGCATGAAGAAAATTTAAATTAAAGGTCAGAACTCACCATCAGAAAATCATCTTGAAACATCTCAGATTCAGTAGCTGGTAATCTTCTCAGCAGACTAGATACTTGCCTAAGCAAGGAATTCTCAGAAGGAATATCACCTGAGATAAGCAGCAGTGCAAAAAAAAACTCACTAGCTATTTAAAAGAAATCTTACAGGTTCTTTAAATACAATTCTCATCGCATGACAATATCATTGGGAAATGCAACTAATCATTAATCTCAACAAAGAAGGGAGATATCTGGTGAAGTAAATTCTTTTTTCTAGTGGAAAGTAAAAGGTAAAGTGCAACAATTATTTCAGATATTTCTTCAGAAAGCCTTTAATGCCCCGCAACAAGTGCGCTTACATGCAACCTCAACAGACATGCAAGAATTATTAGTTGGTTGGTATACCATTCTGCATCGCTTGAAGGTAGTGATGGAGAACTCTGATCCTGCTATTCAGCATCTTGATAGCACTATGGATTCCGGTCAGGTGAGCAGCCACTGTAAAGTAAATACATGAATGTTACTACGATCGAGGGAGATAAAAAAAAAATTCACAAACAAGAGTGACAAGTGATGTCAAAACAGAAACAAACTCACGTTGTGTAGCAGCAGAACCGCCGTCAGAAGGTTTTAGGTGGGCAATATGATCAACTGAAATTCGTTCAGCTTCTACAGTCTGAAACAATTAAATTAGTCAGCAGAGTTATCTCTTTTTAAGAGAAGTGTAGGTGAAAGAAGTTGCAATGAAAGCATACCTCTATAGTGTAGCTTGCTCTGACGAATATAAGTTGGGGATTGCCATCAATGACATGCAGCTCTTGAATATTAATGGTTGTTCGGGAAGAGAAAAATGACATCAGCAAGTTTGGTAAATTAATCTTGATACATGTAAATATATACAAGTGTGAGTGTGTATGTATGTATAAACTCACATAATCCACCGAGTTAAAAGGTCCACTAAATGGCAATTTTAGGCACCCTAATATTTTACTGAATACTCGCCACATCCCATACTCAAACTCCCAGTTTCCTCTTTTGGTTGTTCCAATCTCAGGTTCCCAGCCCCACATGAAATTCCCCAGCTTAACTAGCAAATTATGCACAAGATATAAAGGCATATGTCATGCTTATACGAAAAGACTGGAAACCGAACAAGCTCAGCTCAAAACCAATCATCTTTCAGTGTTCACTATTATCAACTTTACTACTCTAATATAGCTAACAAAATTTAACATGTAGAAACAGTTGCCTTTCTCCAAACAAACATAAGTAAATCAGAGAAAGAGTCGGAACTAGCCAAAAACACTTTTGTATATTGTTTATGATTTTACATATCATGGAAAACTAATTTCCTCAAAAGTGTAATATATCTCTTCTATTTGATTCCAAGAGACTTAAAGTGTTCAGATCTTTGTTCCAGCAGTAGTGACCGATTAATTAGTCAGTGTATTTAAAAACATGTGCATAGACCATAACCAGAAAACATAGACAGTGGCATGATGATTACTCAATTCACAAGCATAACAGAGAAATAAACTGTTGTGAGTAAGTAAATAGCATTAACTGGGGTCTTTTGGGATTGCACAATAAAATTCATACCACTTTCAAATATTGTAACTGGCAGATCCTTTTGTGCTGGATTAATGGAGGGATTCAGAAGAACATATACAGGGCTCTCGTTTATGTCCATCAACTGTTTCAAAATATGAAAACCTAATTATGGTCCAGAATACATAAGAAAATTCCACAAAAAGGACATCGCATGTTAGAAATCAGCATTATCGTATTGTAGCTATTAAAATGATTTCAAGCAAGACATATGCATAACTTAAATTAAATTAGTTCAGTATCTTCACTTGCACACTAAAGTAGAAATATTATCATCACCTAGATCCTAAGAAGTGGAAGTCAAGATCACAAAAAAATCCCTATATTTCGTTAATTTACCTTCTATAGAATAACTACTTAGAGTTTATTAACATCAGATTTCAGATAAGCTCACATTAGTTTTTTCAGCAGATGGAAGGCAAAGAGCCAGCTTACAAAAAAGCATCAATTGGTTGCAGTCTCGCAGAACAAGAAAGGCATTTCAAGTACTAACTTAAACCCGATAAACAACATTGTGAGGTTAGCACTTAGGATAGAGCTATTTTCAGTTGATATTCTAAATTTCTAATCCAATTGCTTTCATTATACAATAGCAACTTAACAGACTTAACCAAAGCAGGACAATACAGTAAGAAGAATGCAACACTCACAGCCTTGTGAATAACCATATCCGACTCCTCGGCATCGCCTCCAGTCGAGTACCATCCCAGTATATAGAAATTCGGAAACACTTTCTTATCTGCACACCAAATCAGAACACCGAAAACACTCAAACACGACAACTAAGCTACTCACTATAGCCAAACATAACAAAAAATTGAAAACAGAAAAATCAGATTGAAGTTTGTTCTTGCATAAAGTAGATACTCACAGAGCTCTTGCTTTTTCTCGAGGAAAGCACGGTTAAGGGATTGGGTTTCAGGATCGAATAGGAGCTCGAAACTGTTGAAGATCTCGACATTGCGACCACTCTGAACCCCTATTACGCAGCCGAATACGCGCGGTGGCTCGGTCGGAGATGGGGAGGAGGAGGAGGAGGATTCGGCGACGCCGTTAGTTAGCTGGGACTTGACGCGAGTGTAGTGGTCGGAGATGTTGACGATGACGAGAGGGTGGAGCTTGAATGTCAAGCCGCTGCTAGAAGAAGACGCCATTGTTGTTCCTCTTCGACCTTGTTGCAGCAATTGATCGGACCAACGAGGGTTTTAGTGCTTTTCTTTCTTTTCTCTCTTTTACTTCGGGTTTTCTTGCTAAGTTATGTGTTTTATATGAAAACCAATTGAGTTCAACCCTTTTAACAAATGCTATTGATCGATATAATCATATACTTGAGATGATAAAATAACATTACTCATATATGTAATTTAAAACTCCTCAATGTTCCATCCTAATTTAAAATCATGTCAAATCAATCACGGTTAATTTTAAACTTTTAAGTGGATTAGTAATCATATAAATTAATCCTGAACAATCACGTTTGACTATAAAATTCTTATTGTTAAATTTTTAAAAAAGTTGTACACTTTATTTGTATAACTGTTTAAATTGGATATGGAGCAACTATTCAACAAGTAATTATGCATAAACCTATTAACCCTCATAGTGTGGACGATTAGTTATAACAAGGTAAGGTGTGACGCAGTAACACGTACGTTGCATAATTTAAGGGTGGGTACATATAATGCACCAAAGTTTAATATAGTTTAATGAGACTAAGAACTCTAGTTATACTAACAAGGTGCACATTTATTTCATGAATCCGCCAATAAAAATTTAAAATCAAAATATGTTTATTCAAAAAAAATGTTATGACAACTGATCAACTAGGTGTCCCCCAACATGTGTGCTAGCTAGGACAAAGTACGTGAGAAGTAACATTATTGGTGTAGTGGAACCAACATATCACCATCAGAGCAGTTCATACGTAGTTGGGCCGGTCTCGATTAATTTACATTGTTATATATTTAGTATTCTAGGAAGATTGATCTTGGCTAACCAAAAATACTTGGTACTTCTAACTGTAATTATGCTAGTTGTGCGTGATGATTGATGTAATTTAACAATCATAAATATTAATTTTTCTTATCAATACAATATATTTTATTTTATCGAGTAATACAAAAGTATTGTAATTACTCTACCAACATTTCTTAAAATTTTACTAGTGATATGACCAAATTTGTGCCCTAAGATTTTGAAAGAAATTGTGCAAATTGCAATCCAACTCGAACCCGTATTTAAATATATTATTAGATTTATACAGATTAGGGGTGAATTCCTATTCATTTAAAAGACTATGTGCAACTATCTTGCATATTATGAATGGATGTCAAGGAACAAAGCACACTACAAGAATGCTGAAGAATAGCGACGGATAAAATCCATCGCTATTTAGCTACGAATCGCTAAGATTTAGCGACTGATAGACCGTCGCTAGATCCTTTGACTGGATATTATTTAAAAAAAAAATTAGCGACGAATAAATTTATCCGTCGCTAAATAGCGAAGGATAAATTTATCCGTCGTTAAATAGCGATAATACCAAGAGCAGCGGCCTTCTTCTTCATTTCTCCTCCTCTTCTTCTTCTTTTCTCCTCTCTTCGAATTTTTGTTCCAAATTTGGGTATTCCGGCTACGTTGGACGGTTTGGGCAGACTTGGTGTCTTTGTGAAGCTCGTGAGATGGGGATTCACTTTGTCCGATCAATTTCAAGTTTCTTCCGCTATTTAATTCAGAATCGAGGTATTTAGCAAAACCCTTACTATTTCAAATTTGGGATTTTTGAGATTTTGAAGTGTTTGAGTATGTAGTTAGTTTGAGATGTGCAATTGATGTATTTGTGAAGTGT
>JAYMSP010003773.1:0-18535 GCA_036897095.1 Plantago elongata
TTTTTTTTTTTTTTTTGGTTTGGGCGGCGCGGGGGGGGGGGGGGGGGGGGGGGGGGGATAGCCCTCCTTTGGTCTAAGGACACTCTTCAATCTTTTTCGCATTTTTATATTGATATTTTAGTTTATTTGTAATAATGATTCTACTTGGAGATTTACCGGTTTCTACGGTGAACCGGACTTAAGTAAGAGGAAACATACTTGGAATCTTTTACATCGGCTTGGTTCTTTATCTATTTTCCCCTGGCTATGTATGAGTGATTTTAATGAAGTTCTTGCTAATTTTGAAAACCTTGGGGGTCATCCCGTTGAACCCTACCTTACACAATTTTCGTACGTGTATCCAACAATTTAGTCTTTCGGATTTGGGGTACAATGGATATGATTATACTTGGTACAATAGGAGACCACACCCCAACACTATTCGCATCAAATTGGATAGAGCCTTATCGACTTCATCCTGGCAACAACTATTCCCATATGCCTCTGCCCACCATCTGCGATGCCACAAATCGAATCACAATCCGATTCACCTCAAGCTTGCCGGAAGCCGAGTCGCCCATAGACAATGCCGATCGGGGTTCAAATTTTAAGTCGATGTGGGTGCGACACTCTACGCAAAGGTGGTCTCCGATAACTGGGTTCCTGATGCCGACTTTCTTTCCTCTCTCGATAGCTGCAAAATCGGACTAGCTAACTGGGGGAAAACAAAATTCGGCAGCATCAAAGGCAATATCAGCTCTCTTAAGAAGACTCTGGCCAATCTCCGTGAAGGTACAGTCACCGAGGCTTCAAAAAAAGCTGAAATTGAAATTGAAACTCATCTTGAAGAAATTTTTGAGCGGGAGAATGAGATGTGGAAGTAGGGTTCCAAGATACAGTGGGCACAAGAAGGCAACCGTAATACCCACTTCTTTCATGCCAAAGCTTCACAGAGATCTGCAACAAATGAATCTGGGGGCTGAGGGATTGCTCCGGCGAACTGAGAACTGACATGAGCAGTATGGCTTCTATAGCGATGGACTACTTCAAAACTTTCTTCACTTCTGCAGACGCCTCTACTGATGCTATTGCAGCTGCCCTGGATAATATTTTGTCCAATTTCACAGATGATATGAACCGGACTCTCTGCTCCGTTTACTCAAAGGAGGAGGTACGGAATTCTCTCTTTCAGATGTTCCCTCTGAAATCCCCTGGTCCAGATGGATTTCTTGTTCTGTTTTTCCAAAAGTATTTGCAAGTTGTTGGCCACTCTGTTACTGCTTGTTGTCTTAATTTTCCTAATAACAAGGTCTTTGATGCTAAATTAAACTACACTCACATTGTCTTCATCCCTAAGTGTAAATCGTCTGAGCTAATCACTCAATTTCGTCCCATCAGCTTGAGCAATGTAGTGTAAGATTGCATCTAAATGTATTACTAATAGACTTAAGCCTTTTATGCATTCAATTATTAGCGAAAATCAATCTGTTATTATCCCTGGTAGGCTCATTACTGATAATGTCCTTGTTTCTTACGAAATTAATCACTATTTGAAGCGTAAAACCAGTGGTAAAAAAAGTTTTTTGCTCTTAAACTGGATCTTAGCAAGGCTTTCGATCGTGTTGAGTGGTCTTTTATTGAGCGTATCTTGCTCAAGCTGGGGTTTCATCATTCTTTTGTGGCTACTATCATGCTTTGTGTTCGATCTGTGTCTTACTCGATTATTTTTAATGGTAGCCAGCATGGTCTTTTTCATCCCAGTCGTGGTATTCGCCAAGGCGACCCCCTTTCCCCCTTTCTGTTCCTCTTTTACACTGAAGCTATTTGCTCTCTGTTTTAAAATGATGCTAGTAGAGGCGACATCCAGGGGGTGAAAGTAAGCCCCAACGCTCCTTCTATATCTCACCTTCTCTTTGCTGATGACACTATGATTTTCAGTCAAGCTTCTGTTAGCTTTGCTAATGCTATTATGCAGGTTCTCCAAACCTACAGTTTGGGTTCTGGCCTGGAGGTAAATCTTGATAAATCTACTATTGTTTTTAGTACAAATATTGTAGATGAGCTGAAGTGTCAGATCCAAAGAATTCTCAATGTTCAGGTAGTGGACAAGCATGAGAAGTACCTGGGATTCCCTACTACCATGGGAAAAGATAAAATGGAGGTTTTTGGCTGGCTACGAGATAACTTTTCAGTTATAATTTCAGAGAGCTTAGAAGAGATAACACTACTTGATAAACTTATTCAATGTATGGTAGGTACTCTTTTACTGACCCAAGTAATTGGTATCCGTTATGGAGAATGAGCTTCAGAAAGGGTATTCAAAAGTTCAACTCTTTCACGAATAACAATCTATTGTTATAGGTTTAGGACTGTTAGAACTACTAGTTATTCTTCGAGCTTTTCAGTCGCAACAGTAAGCTTGGAGAATGGTAGTGAGATGTGTGAGATAATACTTTACGTGATAAGTATATATGAGTGTAGTTCGTGTGTGTATTTCTCAGCTTCTAAGTTGTGATATTTATAAATGAATATGAGTCATTTGAATAGTATCCGTTATACCTTCTCAAAATTCAATCCGTTAATATCTCGACATAAGTACTCAGAAGTCCCTTTCATATTTTTCAGAGAGGACTATGCATTGAGAGACTTTTCAGCCGGTGTAATTAATGCATCGTACTATTTCTTGTCCTGTAGTCTCAACGGATACATGAGCATTTTTCGAAAGCTAGAATGCTCTTGTACTCAGTAATGTCATATGTTCAGAGACTTGTTATGTGCAATATATACACTATGCAATATACTTTTTGATCATAGTCTATCTAAGGAGACTAAACCTTTAGTCTTCATAAGCTTGTGCAATCTTCAGTCTTAAAATCTTCGATTAAAATCCATTGCTAGGATCCTTTTTCATGGCCTTCTTCAAAATATAAAATTACATTCCGGGACCTAATAATCCTATTACAAGTTTTACTAGACTAGTATACTAAGTGATTTCCTCTTGTACGATGTTCATTTGAACTAAGAGTTCTAGTCACCTTTTTGTACTAAGATAAGTCATATGATAATTGACCAAAAAATACTAACATATATTCCTAACAATTTTCCCCCTTTTTAATCAGTCAACCATGACTATCTTCAAAGTCCTATTATAAACATGGAAGTGAAAACAATCCACCACTTAATATTTTAAATGATATTCAATCAGTTAATTAAGTGCAGAAAGTAAACATCAACCAAATCACAAGATGTGATCTTTGCTGACAAGTTACCTTCTATTAAGACTATCTGAGAGTGTATGATCATCATATAGAACAATTACAAAACATAAGATAAATTTTACAAATATGGAACATTACAAAACAATTCAACAAAGTGTTACAAAATTATTTAGTAAATTAGGACAACAGGAGAGTCCAAGCTCCAAGTAAAACATCATAAAGTACTAGTCTTCAAGTCTTCAAGTCTTCAAAAATAACTTTGGTTCAGAAACCACAAGTTCTTCAGTACCCTATATGGATCATTTAATCTGGTTAACAACCTTTTTGCAGGCTTTTGCAAATTCATAGAGAAGCCTTCTGACAAAGAGCTCTGTCATTCTGGCTAATCCACAAAGGTCCTGGCAAGTCTTGGCAGGGTCTTTGTTTTCCACATTCCCATTCATGGTTAACCTTTAGTAGTGATAATTCATGATACTTATAAACTTCTACTAAGTAAGCAATGTCATCCGGGTATTGATCCTTCGTCATATAAAATAATTCATAAGACTCAACTCCTAGTCTTTTATGTCTGCTGAGAGTGCTATCCAACTTTATGACCTTGTGTACATCATCAGGTTTTGGATAAGGACATGTAAAATCAAGTGGCTTTTTTCATAGCCTTAGTCCTTTTCTGAACTTCAAAATCAAGCCATGCCTTGGTGTTTGCTGGATTTAACAATTAGGATTGTTAGTTGTCCATGCCATCATCTGATTGTAAATTGGTTATAAAAACTTCTTATTCAGAAGCCAGTGTTGTAGCTCAAGGATCCAGTAACCATTATTGAGATGTATGCACCTGTAGGCTGATTGGTTATCATATGTTTTGACATACTCAATTTGAGCAACAACTGGCCTTTCTTCTTGTTCTTTCTCTTGAACTCTGCCAAACTGTAAATCCCTTCGCCTTTTTCTATGTAGACCTTTCTCCAGTGTCAGTTCTTCCTTTCTGGGAGCAGTGCTGGAAGATCCACGTGAAATAGACTTGGCATTTTCAGAAGGAGTTTTGGCAGCTATTGGTCTAACAACCAAAGGAGGTTAAGGGAGGCTAACCACTTTTCTTCTCTTCAGAAGTGGATGCTCATCAGTGTCAGTCTCATCATCATCATCATTGAAATTTCTTATAAGAAACTTACACAAATCCTGACCTTTCATTTCTCCTTCTTCCTTCTCTTCTGCTTCAGAAGGTTTCTCTTCAAATATAATAAGGGCCTTGGAACCCCTAGTAATCATGTTTCTCAACCTTTTTCCAACTATGGGTTCAGAAATCTGGAGTTCTTCAGAAGGTAAGTCATTTCTGGAACCTGACTTATGGAGGGCGGTAAAATTGTTTTCTCTTTCTATCTTTGCCTTTCTCGGCCGCAATATTCTCTTTCCCCATAGTCATGAGTGACTGACTTAATGATGTGTATGAGTGGGAGAGTGACTCAAAGTTTACAGATTGTTGTGAACCAGGACTAACTTCTGGACTTTTGCTTTGAGCTCTTAATTCTCTTTGAGGATTAACACCTCCTTTTGATTTAGCTTTTCAAGTGGACGAAAGATGGCTTCGACTTTCTGAGTGGCATAGTAAGCTTCCTCTAGTGCCTTGTTTGCATTATTGCAGTCTTCAGTTCTGACCATGCCTAGATATTTTTGAGACAATGCAATGCTAATGGCTCTGTGAAGTAAGAGCTTAGTAACTGGCTTGAGGTCGGATGGGACAGATGTAAGAACCTGGGAATCCTGCTCTACTAGCACAGATCACAATTGAGTAAACACAACACTTCTACCCAAATATTTGTTGTCTCGGGTAGTGATGGCCGGTGAAGAGAAGATATGCGGAGCATGAAAATCACGCTTATAATGTGAAAGCAATAATGCATCCTCTTATAGAGCCATGTCATGTGTCTCATCATCATTAGTGCTCACGTAGATGTGATCGTACTAATCAATTGAGTTTAGTCAGCAACCATTTTGCCTTTACCCTTGGTGCTGCCTTTCTGAGATGATGGAATTTGAAGCCTCTCTGATGTAGCCTTAGCATCATGCTCTGTATTTAATGTCACCAGAGCATCAAGCTCTACAACCGTGGCATCAATATCTTTCTTCAGTTGTAGTTTTTCAACAAGGAGTTCCCGCTCCTTGGTGTTTTCTGCCTCAATCTTCAGTAATTGGGCTTTCTTAGCTTCAATCAGAGACTGATACTCAAGATTGTGTCTTGTCTCTTCTTCCAACATATCCTTGAGTTTAGAAACTCGAAGTTCAACGACTTGAATGTCTTCTTGTAAAGTAGCCTGTTGAGTTTGTTCTTGTGAGACTTGTTGGTCTTGTTGGTATGATGGTGGTGGTGATTTTGGTGATGATGGTGGGTCTCTCTGAGTAGAGTCTAGAGCAAGTGAAGTCCCTATTCCTGCACATCCTTGTGCCATTCCACCAGTCCCTGGTGTTGGACTATCATCATCTTCGTCGCAGATGGGTTGTTATGACCTCCTTCAGGATGTTCACATGAAGTGTCTAGATCATTCTCATCAGTCTCTTCTTCTTCATTTGATACCAGATTGATCACAATGGGAAGAGTGATCATTTGCCCTTTTACTTCCTCTTGTTCTGAGGGATAAACTCTGAGGGTCTTGGGAAAAGTAGGGTCTAGTGTCATCTGCTTTCTATTTTCTTCATCTCCAGCACTGAAAGCATCCATTAGCTTCTTACCAACTTCATAAGTGAAGTCATCATGCATCAATGTGTAATGAGAGTAATCCTCTATTGGGAACATTTCATGGACATAGTTTTCCAGATCGAAGGCTCGTGTCCATCTATTTTGTTATCGATCACCTTGGCAAGCTCTATGAGATCGACTTTTTTGAGCTTTTGCCACTGTCTGAAACATTTGATATGTCTCTTCAAGGTGATTTTCTGGAAAACCTTCAGTAGATCAAGTGGTGCTCCCACATCGAACATTGGTATCATAACTTGAGCCTGAAAGAAAGTATTCAAGTTAGTTTTTTTTTAACCATTTGTGGTTATCTGAGAATAGAGAAGTTCATATCTTTCTGAGCATACCTGTGTAGCAATACTAGGCTCATTTGATTGAACTTCTGGAGTAATGATTGCTTCAAAAACCATGTTGAGAGGAGTAGCAGTTTCCTCACCAACCTCCCTTTCTACTTGATCCTGAGAATTAAAATCAAAATGCAAGTTATGAATTTTATCAGAAAAGTTATGTGAAGAAAGAACAATTTTGATAACTGAGGTATCACTTACTTCCGTATTTGGAAGCTCAGTATCAATAATGTTGGTCCAGATAACGGCAAAACAAAAGACTAGAGGGGGAGGGGGTGAATAGTCCTTTCAAACTTTTATCGATAAACATTATTTCTCATAAAATGGTGGGTTTTTTATACTTAAATTCAAAGAGCAGAAGACTTAAATGATAGATAAATGTGATTGTGCTTTGCATTAGTAAATGTGTGTGTAATGCTGGAATGTAAATACAGAATAGTAAATAACACATCAAGTATAGTGGTATTTGGAGGTGGCGTAATCTTCCAACTAGTCCACTTCGGCCTTTTTCGGAGACCTGGAATTCACTATAACAGACAATTAAGTTCTCCTTACAATATATCCTATTCTAAGATTCCTACAACCAAATGGTTCCCAACCAAATGTTCCCCTGAGTTGTTCCCTAGCTCCTAGAGCCAAGTACTTCATGTAATCAAGATAGCCTTGGAGCTATTCCTTGATTTTCAAAATCAAGTACTTCATGTACTCCACGCCTTGATAGTGTTGGTTATAAGTTGATTGTCCGAAAAGCTTCGCGTATAACTTTTCAGCTATATTTTAAGAGAGCATAGAAGAGATAACGCTACTTGATACACTTATTCAAGGGGTTATTACATATACCCCCCTGTTAGATAAGGCCATTGCAGATAAGAGCCACTTAGTTGAACAATAACATACTAGTCCAATTTGCCCAAAATTCGTTGACCAACTTATAAGAATAAATCAAATAAGGGAGAACCAAACATGGCCTTAGACTAATCTTGAATATTTTACCTTTCTAGGTTAAATGCATTTGCTGAAAAATGGCTTCCCGCCAAAACCAAAACTCTCCTTCTTCTTCACTCGATCACCATAAACGAGCCAAAATCATCCATCAATCATCGTAATAGCTACTGTAATTGGCCATTATAGCACGGAGAACATCGAATTTCAATCATTCTCACCTATTCGTCGAGATATTTGGCAACTGTGAGGTAGGTTTTTTTTCTTACTCTGTAAAGGTTCCATTTTTTTTTGTGATATTTTGCGTTATTCATGTATGTATTTGATGTAATATCTAGAATTTAGTGTCTAATTTTAGTGGTTTGTATCGTAGTTGAAATAGTCAATTTTTAGCTAGAGTTTTAGTGATTGATGCTATTCTATTTTTGTAATGGTATTGCTTGTTGTTACAGTTTCAATGGGGGCAAAATTTAACATCAGACTTCACCTGGGAAGAGAGGAATTCATTTTGGCCGACATTGATTCTTCAAGGTACAATCATGCTAAAATCATGAATGATGTTAATTGTTACTTAGAACTTGTGGAAAGTAGGGGTTCTCTGTTTTTTACAATGGTTTCTTATGTTGAGAAATGTTTTGATACTATAGAGGTTATAGATGATGCTACTGTGAGGTTGATGTTGGAGAGAAATATGGAAGGCCTAGAAATAGAGTTAGACTTGAATGTCTTTGATGTTGAACTCTAGTTGTTGATAGGTCTCAAACAAAAAAAAACCAAGTGTCTTTAGCGATGTTGATGTAGAGTATGAGCCAAACACCTAAAGGTACTAGAAGAAAGCTTATTAGAAGGTGTAAGCAAAGACAACCCCCTACACACCCCCCTGAGTTTGTTAACTTGGATAGTGATGATGAAACACTCCCACCCCCTCTCACTCATCCAACACAATGTACAGTATCCACCTTGTGCTCAAACTCCAACTTCTAAAACCACTAGCCCTGCACAAACTCCACAAGAATCCATCGAAACAACCCCCAGTCCTCCACACTTTCCACCTTGTGCTCAAACTGTAGTTGGTGACTCCACTACACCTGCACAAAGTCCACTACAATCTGAAAAATCCACCAAAGAAACTCCCAATCCTTACATCCAAGACATGTTTAGCCTACTTCAGTGAAGTTTGTAGGGACTCAATTTGAGGTTGCAGATGAGGAGTTTGAGACTCTATTAGAAGATATTTACTCAACATATTGGAAAGGTTGATGAACAACAAAAAACAAGGGAACATAGTAAAGCTAAGTCTCTTTTGGATTAAGTGGTAATTGAAGATTGGGTAGATGATGAGCATGACATAGCTTTAGCAAAGCAAATGTTTATTGAAGATAAGCTGCAAAGGATAAGCTGCAAAGGGAAAAAGGGAATGGAATAATGGTAGAAGATGAGGATAGTAAAACTTCTAGTCATGGTAATAATGATGAGGATTATCATGACCAAGCTTTGGAGAGTGAGGAAGAGAGTGCAGAGTCATTTGAGGAAGAGAGTGCAGAAAAGCTTGTCACATAAGGAGTTGTGAATGAGGGAAGTGAGACAAGTGAGGGAGGTAAAGAAAGTGATGGTGATAGGGAAGTGTTTGACTGGGAGTATGATGCCCCAAAAAGTTAGTATTTGGATGAAAGTGAGGATGAGGAGACAGGCTTTCATGGGGTGATTCCTGATGTTGATGAGGAGGATGATGAGAATGCTGAGAATGATGAAACTGGGGGTGATTTGCATGGTAAGGATGATGAGACTAATGCAAATGGCACTAGGGGTGATGGGAAGGACACTAAGTCTGCTCCTCCAAATGATGATATGGAGGAAAATCCACCTGATTCAGACCATGAGTACTATCCAAGTGGAGATGATGAACTATGTGAAGAAGATTGAATAGGTGATGAATTTAAGGTGAACTGTCAGGATTGGGATAAGGAATTTAAGGAGGTGATGTATTTGGTAGTATTCAGAAACTGAGGAGAAGGTTGAAGGAGTATGTGCTTAAGGTAGGCTTCCATTTGATCAGGAAGAAGAATGATACCCACATATACACAACTCATTGTGGTGGGAAAGGTTGTCAGTGGAGAATACATGCATGTATGGTCTACTTATGTTACATTCAACTTTTGTCTATTTCATACTCAAACTGTAACATATTATCTATTTTCCTAAATTGCAGGTTTCATGGATGATGAAATGTCATTCATGATTAGATCATATCATGGAGGACATAGGTGTGTGAGAAAGGTGTATCAAGGACAAGCTAATTCAAATTGGATAGCTACAAAGATACATGATCAGTTGAGGGACAACCCAACTATGAGTGTCAAGAAATTGGAGGCATGGGTTGCTGATAAGATAGGGGTAGTTGTCCTTATATGAGGGTTTTAAGGGCAAGGAAGAAAGCATTACAATTCATAGGAGGTAACCTTGAAGAAGCTTTCAAAATCAACCCTCAATACATGGAGATGATACTAAGATCAAATCCTGGACCAGTTGTGGAGATGAGTGTGAAGCCAGCCATGGACAGACCACCATTGTTTCAAAGGTTTTTTTATGGGTTAGAGGGACTGAGAAGAGGATTCCTCAATGGTTGCAGCCCCTTCCTGTTCTTTGATGGGTGTCATATTAGAGGGAGGTTTGGTGGGATGTTATTAAGTGTTGTTGGCACTGATGCCAACTGTGGTATCTTCCCAGTAGCTTGGGCAATATTTGAGTAAGAATGCAAAGAATAATGGGGATTATTTCTCAAATGTCTTGAAAGGTTTTTGGGACCATTGGATGCTGAGACACATTGGCATTTCATGGCATATAGACAAAAGGTAATAGTCAATCTCTTTGTTGTAATTTTATTGTCTAATAGTATTAATTCTATTGTCATTGATGTGTTATATGTTTTTGTTGTAGGGTTTGGTGCCTGCCATTGAAGAACTAGCACCAACTGTCATCAATAGATTTTGCGCAAAGCATATCTATGACAATTTCAAGACATGATGGAGGAGTGTTAACCTCAGGAAGTTCTTTTGGCAGGCTGCAATTGCATATACTCACTATGGATTCATTAAGGCAATGGTGAAGATCAGAACTGCAACTGAACAAACCTATGACTACATGATCAATATTCCACCTGCATTTTGGGCAAGACCATGCCTTTGATCCAACACCCAAGATTGATCACTGCACCAATAATATTAGTGAGAGCTTCAATGCTTTTGTGGAACCTGTTAGAGAATTCTCATTTTGAACATTATAGAGGTAATTGTCCTTTTACATTCTATACTCAAAAAATTGTAAGTTTTATTTGTTGATTCTCTAGTAACAAGTTATATTCTTCCATGTCATGTAGGGTTTGAGAACTCAAGTCATGTAGAGAATTGATGTGAGAAGAAAGAGAGGTAATGCATGCACATCAGTTGTCATGCCAAGGATTTTGGAGAAACTCAATGATGCTCATGATCAATCAAGAAGGTGTAGACTGGTTTCTGAAGCAGGCAACATGTATGAGATTGAGGACTACACATATATGTTCGTTGTTAATTTTGAGACCAGAACTTTTGATTGCAAAAGGTGGGATAAGAGTGGGATCCCATCCAGACATGCTTAGACTACTATCAATCACAATAGGGATGATGGAGAAAATTATTTGGGTATTAACCATTCTAAGGCAGCTTATGTGAGGGTATATGACATGATGATTCAACCTATTCCTCAATATAGGTTTTGGCCCAATGATTTAATTCAAGATTAATGTTCCCCACCTGATGTTCTTAGACCATCAGGAAGGCCAATTGTGTCCAAGATTAAACATCATAGTGAAGGTACAAGTAAAAAAGCTAAGGTTCCAATGCACAAGACAAGGAGGCCACTTAAGTGCAGTTTGTGTTGAGATAGAGGGCATAACTACATGAAATGTCCAACTTTGGTAAGAATATTTGAGTCCTTTATTAGTTTGGTTTGTTAACAGTTACATGGTAATTATATGTTGTTTGAATTACTTTCAGAATAAGGAAAATGATGAAAAGCAAAATGCAGAAGCAACTCAAACTCAACAAGAAGCCTCTTTTCAAACTCAGCAACAAACTTCTTCTGCTCAATCTCAACAAAATGAAGAATCTGATGTAAGTGAAATGGCTTAACTCATTCTTTGTAATAATTTGATAAATAATTACTTGTAGTTAATTTGCATGGTGTTGTGTTTGGACTTTGTTGAGTTTGGATTAAATTAGGCTGCAAATAGAGGAAGAAAATGGACTAGGGAAAATGTGGATGAAGGAAGTAGCACTGGCAGAGGCAGGGGAAGGGGTAGAGGGAGAGGAAATGGAAGTAGCAATGGCAGGGATAGAGGAGCCAGGGGCAATGGCAGAGGTAGAGGCACTGGCACTGGCCATGACACAGGAAATGGCACAAGCAGGGGCAGGGGCATTGGCACTGACCATGGCACATGAAATAACACATGCAGGGGCACTAGAAGGGGCACTAGCATGACACTGGGCGGGGTAATGGCAAGGGCACTGGGATTGGCACCGGGAGGGAAAGGGGATTAGGACACTGGTCTTGGCTATAAAGTGGATGTAATTGGTCACATATTTTGGCTTCACTATAACTTAGTTGGTATATTTTGAATATGGTTGGATTCATAGTTTCTTTTGTTGGATGCTTACGGTACTTTTAAGGGTGTTTGGTGCACCTTGTATTGAAACATAAATTGGGAAAATATTCAATTCATATTACTTCTACTACATTGTCTACTAAATCATCTACTTACTTACACTACTAGAATGCATTACTTATTTGAACAAGCAGGTAGACAACAAACAAAAAACAGGTTTACTCATATGAGTAGCCCAATTGTCTCCAATTTGTCTTCCTGTTGATCATTGTTAGTAGTAGACTGATTCTTATGTTCTTTTTTGTCAATACCATCATCTTCAGTAGTAGTTTGGACACTTCTAGTTCGTCGTCTTGTAGTATGTTCATGTGGTGGAACAAATTCAGATAACAATTTCACTTGCATAATATCTCCACGTACATTTAGTACGTTTTCTCTTATAAGACAACATTCAGACCACCCGTGCGTTGGACATCTCCAATAGAATCTTCCTTCATGTGGCTCACACCTTTTAACTGAGAGAATAGTTTGCTTGAGACATATCGAATTACTGCAAATTGGACGAATTTCGTCAATGTTCTCCATTTTTAGTGTGAGTGAAGAAGGATCAGTAAAACTTGATGAATATGGACTATTTTACGACTTATAATGGCTGAAAATAACAACTCTAGCGACTAGTTTTTTTTCTTTTGAAAATAACGGCTATATTTCATTTACATTCTAGTACCCGATACAAAATCATCAATTACATATAGGTTCACATGTGCATCGTATGTGACAATATCAGCTAAGGCTGTTTGGCCAGAAACAAAATTTGATATTTGAAAAAGGGCATAAATGGAAGTAGTAATGGCAGGGGTAGAGGAGGCAGGGGCAATGACAGAGGTAGAGGCACTGGCACTGGCCATGGCACAGGAAATGGCACAAGCAGGGGCAGGGGCATTCGCACTGACCATGGCTAGGGCTGAGCATCGGTCCAGGCCCGGACCGAATCGGGACCGGACCGATATAGCCCAGACCGAATTTAAGGTATTTTTCAATACCGAGGGCTGGACCGAAAAAATCGGTACGGCTCCGGTCTTGGACCGAGCCGGACCGAACTTTTACAAAAAAAAATAAAAATTTAGAAAAAACAGAACAACCTGTTTTGAATACTGCAGTCCATTTTTCCAAACATTTCCCAAGTCCAAAAGAAATGAAAGAAATGAAGAAAGGAGGTGGAGATTTGAGTGAATCTCAAAATCTGAAGATGGAGGCTGTTGTGGTGGAGGGTTGGAGGTGGGCGGAGCAGAGGAGGTGAAGGTGGGCAGAGGCGGAGAGGAGAAGGGGTGAAGGTGGGCAGAGGAGAGGAGATGGAGTGAAGGTGGGTGGAGGCGGAGCTGAGAGGTGAAGGTGGACGGAGGAGAGGAGACGGGGTGTAGGTGGGTAGAGGCGGAGCAGAGGGGTGAAGCCATGAAGGTGGACGGAGGAGAGGAGACGGGGTGAAGGTGTGGCGCAGGGGTGGAGTTGTGGAGGGAGTCATCGAGATCGGTGGTGTAGGGAGGCGTCGGAGTCGGTGGTGAATGGAGGCGGTCATCGCCTTATCGGTGGAGGAAGGAGGCGGATCGGAGGACAGGAGGGGCTACTGAAGACTGAAGTCCTGATTGATTTTGGGGAATTGGGGCTATGGTTTTGGAGGAATAGGTATATATTTGTTAAATCTCGGTCCTGGTCGGCCCGACAAGCGGTTTTTCAGTATTTGGCTCGGACCGGACCGAGGACCCAGATTTTGAAATCTTCAATACCAAGGACCGGCCCTAGTCGGTCCCGGACCGGACCGAGGATCAATTTTCGGTCCGGTTAGGGTCGGTATTTCGGTCCGGTTGTAGTTTTGCTCACCCCTAATCATGGCACATGAAATAGCACAGACATGGGCACTAGAAGGGGCACTAGCACTGACACTGGTTGGGGTAATGGCAGGGGCACTGGGATTTGCACCAGGAGGGAAAGGGGATTAGGACACTGGTTTTGGCTATAATGTGGATGTAATTGGTTACATATTTTGGCTTCACTATAACTTAGTTGGTATATTTTGAATATGGTTGAGTTTGGATTGAATTAGGCTGCAAATAGAGGAAGAAAATGGACTAGGAAAAATATGGATGAAGGAAGTAGCACTAGCAGAGGCAGGGGAAGGGGTAAAGGGATAGGAAATGGAAGTAGCAATGGCAGGGGTAGAGGAGCCAGGGGCAATGGCAGAAGTGGAGGCACTGGCATTGGCTATGGCACAAGCAGGGGCAGGGGCAGGGGCATTGGCACTGACCATGGCATATGAAATAGCACATGAAGGGGCACTAGAAAGGGCACTAACACTGACGCTGGGCGGGGTAATGGCAGAGGCACTGGGATTGGCACCAGGAGGGAAAGGGGATTAGGACACTGGTCTTGGCTATAAAGTGGATGTAATTGGTCACATATTTTGGCTTCACTATAACTTAGTTGGTATATTTTGAATATGGTTGGATTCATAGTTTCTTTTGTTGGATGCTTCTGGTACTTTTAAGGGTGTTTGGTGCACCTTGTATTGAAACATAAATTGGGAAATATTCAATTCATATTACTTCTACTACATTGTCTACTAAATCATCTACTTACTTACACTACTAGAATGCATTACGTATTTGAACAAGTAGGTACGCAACAAACAAAAACAGGTTTACTCATACGAGTAGCCTAATTGTCTTCAATTTGTCTTCTTGTTGATCATTGTTAGTAGTAGACTGGTTCTTATGTTCTTCTTTGTCAATACCATCATCTTCAGTAGTAGTTTGGACACTTCTAGTTCGTCGTCTTGAAGTATGTTCATGTGGTGGAACAAATTCAGATAGCAATTTCACTTGCATAATATCTCCTCGTCCATTTAGAACGTTTTCTCTTACAAGACAACATTCAGACCACCCGTGCGTTGGACATCTCCAATAGAATCTTCCTTCATGTGGCTCACACCTTTTAACGGAGAGAATAGTTTGCTTGAGACACATCGAATTACTGCAAATTGGACGAATTTCGTCAATGTTCTCCATTTTTAGTGTGAGGGAAGAAGGATCAGTAAAACTTGATGAATATGGACTATTTTAGGATTTATAATGGCTGAAAATAGCAACCTTAACGACAAGTTTTTTTTTTAAATAACGGCTATATTTAAATTACATTCTAGTACACGATACAAAATCATCAATTACATATAGGTCCACACGTGCATCGCACGTGACAAGATCAGCTAAGGCTGTTTGCCCAGAAACAAAATCCGATATTTGAAAAAGGTCATAAATGCCTTTTCTCGGTTTTGGTTCGCCGAAAGTCAAATTCGAGGACTTAGGTGTAATTGATTTTTAACTAGCATGACTTATATGTTATTGCTGAACTAACATGGACCCATGTGTGATTAGAACATCTAAGAGGGGGTCTATATGAAATTTACCCCTTATTCAATATATGGTTGGTTCTTTGTTACTAACCCAAGTAATTGGTATCCGTTTTGGAGAATGAGCTTCAAAAAGGGTATCCGAAATTTCAACTCTTTCACGAATAACAATGTCTTGTTATAAGTTCAGGACACTTAGACTTACTGGTGATTCTTCGAGCTTGTTAGTTGCAACAGAAAGCTTGGAGAATGGTAGTAAGATGCTTGAGAGAATACTTTGCTTGGTAAGTAAATATGAGCGTAGTTCGTGTGTGTATTTCTTAGTGTAATAGCCCGGGATCTGGTTCAGACGTCAAGGGTTGTGCCGAATATTTCAAATACACATTTATTATTAAAATGTCAAAATATTATCCGTTACAAACCATATGTACATGATAAGTAAAACCGAAAATAAATGGAAAACACACATCTAACTTAAACTGCAGCAGCGGAATTTGCCAAAGTCCGGCTGTCTGAGCTACCCAAGCCTGTCCTCGTGCTCAAAATCTGGGAAAGAAAATTATTGAAACAGGAAGAGCGTCAGTCAAGAAGACCTAGTGAGGAAGTCAAGCATCCATGAAATGCGTATGAATTTAATAATGCAGCAAACCAACACAACACGCTGATCAGGCACTTTAACAATTTGGGAAACTAGTATCACTCACTTCAGGGTCGAAACCTAAGCTGTTTGCACAACAACACTTCAGGATCATAGATCCACGCTTTTTGCACAGCAACACTTCAGGATCATAGATCCACGCTGTTTGCATAGCAACACTTTAGGATCATAGATCCACGCTGTTTGCACAGCAACACTTCAGGATCATAGATCCACGCTGTTTGCACAGCAACACTTCAGGATCATAGATCCACACTGTTTTCATAGCAACACTTCAGGATCAGAGATACACGCTATTTTCATAGCAACACTTCAGGATCATAGATCCACGCTGTTTGCACATCAATATTATAGGATACGGTTCCCAATTTTTAAGAAAACAGTGTGTGGTTACCTTTTTAGGAAAACGGTTTTCGTGCAATGCAATGCATGAGGATCAGGAATGCAAGAACAGTAAAATATTCAGAGTACACGGTCACTCACGTACACTATTACTCAGGAACATAAGACATTTCAGAGTTCACTATCACTCAAGTACACTATCACTTGGAAACGGTAAAACTTTTCAGAATACACTATCATTCTGTGTGAATGAGCAATTGGAGCAATAAAATGTCAAGTCAAGACAGGTGGTGTATCCTAAATGCAGGTCATCTATGGTTTAGAAACCTAAATCGGTAAACAGGATTAGTAGACAAGACTTGGTGTACAGTATTAATCAACAATTGGGGTAATAAAATGTCACAACAATATAGGTAAAGTATTCCTAAGTACATGTCATCTACAGCTTATACAGTCAGTCAACTAAATCGGTAAATGGGTCGGAGTCGGTCGGTTGTCGTCGAGTAGTCGCGGTCAAAGTTAGACATTCAGGCAGATAAACAGGTACAGGAATTGAAAAGCAATGAAAGAAGGCACTTTAACTTCCCCAGAGCCTGATGTCGAAAGCCAGCTATCACTCACAGACAAGTATATAAGTAGGAACAGATGTAGGAATTGAAAGGTGATGAAAGGTGGCACTTTAACTTTCCCAGGGCCTGATGCCGAAAGCCCGTTATCACTCACCGTATGTGTTGGGTGCGTCAGGATCTTCCGAAGTTCCTGATAAACAGATAACAATACTACTCAATAACTTAAAAGATTCATGCCACTTTTCATATTTTCTAACGACGTCTTAGTGAATTCTTTTATCTTATCACATACGGGTTTAATATCTGTGTTTTATCATCATTCTGACATTTTACGTTTTCGACGTTTAAACTAAACGACACTAATTAGCATTTCTACCTAAATTACCTATTTCTGTTAAAACCGGTAAGATGATATTTTATTTGACTTCCAAAACTTATCCGGTATTTTATTCCTAACAAGTGCAACGAACGACAAGTTTGTCTCAGCATAAACCTATATCCGGTATAAGGCTCTTAACAAATAAATTCAAACCACAGACGATAAGTCTGTCCAGCAATATCCTAACCTCCGACAGTATCTTATCAGTATTTGTCCTAATAGTACGGTATACAGTCGACATCTATTTACAATTTACCAGTATACAGTCCAATCTAACTTAATAACAGTCCGCGACCAGCGGCACTTCTACTGTCGACGGCCAGTTGACACTACAGACCAATAGTATAATAATTACTAATGACCGGTAATTATGCTAATAATCTGTAATTAACGATAACTAACCCTTAATTAATACTAATTAATTATAACTAGTGATAATAATATTTAATTAATGCTAACGATAATCACTAACGTTAATTAACGATAATTAGTGATAATAATATTAATTAATGCTAATGTAATTAATTAACGATAAGTAATTAATGGTAATTAACGGACGGTAATTAATTTAAAGATAATTAACTAACGATGAATAATTAGCGATAAAATAACACGATACTGACCGAATGCGCGTCGAGAGTAGGATAGCGTAAAAGTAGTCGAGACGGGGTCTAGGCAGGACGGCTGCAAATAATATTTTATTAATTTTCCGTTCGTTTATTCGAATTTAATCGAAACCGATCGAGAAAACATACCTGAATTCGGTCGAGTTAACGATGCTATCCCGGGATTACGTATTCGGCAGTGGTGGAGGGTTGGCCGGAGGTGGCGGCGCCGGTGGCGGAGCACAAGGAGAAGGGCTGGTCGGGTATTTATAGCCTGATGGCGGCGGGAATGGACGGTGAACGACGGCGGTGGTGGCTGGAAATCAGCCACATCGTTCGTCTCTCCTCCATCCGTTTTCTGTCACCCCCACACGTCTGAGTTGCGGCCACGAGGCGCGGCGCATGTTGGCCGAGGTGCGGCGGTGCACGCGGGCGTGTCGGTTTGTTCCATTGTTGCGGTTGTGTCGATCGATTTGGCACAAAGAAGCAGACACTGGCGGCTGGTCTTGGGGAAGAAGATGAGGCGCGAAATGTCCCTTATACCCTTAATGAGAAGGAAGGGAAAGAAGGGTTGGAAGGGTAGCCTCGTCCTTTTACGATTATATACAACTGATTTGTTCTGGCTTCCAAACGACTCGCAAATAAATTTCGGAAAAATAGAAAATCAATTCCCGGACACTTTTCAAGTCGTTCTCGAGCCATAGGAAAAATAAAATAAATAAT
>JAYMSP010003774.1:0-18535 GCA_036897095.1 Plantago elongata
TGTTTGCGTTTTACAGAATCTGTTCTGGTCAGTGTTGACAACGGTGTTGACTCAACATCAATAGACAACATCGTTGGAAACGCGTTTGCAGTACTTATCCCGGTCCTATATTCTAACATTTCTGAAAAGTATACTTTTAGTTGTTACCGTCCAATTTTAATATGTTAAGTTGACATTATGTTCAATTTAGTTACCTCGTGACACGTGACAACTTAATTACATGACACGTGTCACATAGACAAATACACAAATACGATGGACCTAAACGTAAATACGATCGTCTTTATTAATTGCAAATAGGTCATAAGTTTTAATAATATTACTAAATTACTCATATAAAATATATCTCTATTGAAAATAATTTATAAAAAAATAAAAAATAAATCAACTTACAAAACACGCTTACAAAATTCAAAAACCTAATTAAAAAGTTTATTGTAGCAAATTGCATTTTTAAAATTTTGAATTTATTTATTTATTTTATATGTAATAAAATGTAAAATATTTTTTTATATATTTTTAAAAATATTTTTGAATTATATTAAACAATTTATACCCATAAATTACGAGAGAGTGATATGTGTCCCCCGGTTTTTAATTAATTATTTTTTGTTTATATATAAATTTAATTTAAAATTATAATTTATAATCTATCAGATTTTTATATTTTTTTGTAAGTTAAAATTAATTTTTAAATTAACTTTTCTCCTTCTTTCTTCTTTCTTTTAACCTTCATTTATGTTGATTTTTACAAAATAAGGTTGATTTATAATAATTGAAAATTATGTGGTGCAATTGAAAATTGTTAAAATTTATTTTATTTGCAATTTCACCCATCAAAATTTTAAAATTTCATTATGGCACGTGTCACGTAATTAAGCTGCCACGTATTACGAGGTACTTAAATTAAACATAATAACAATTTAAGGTATTAAAATCGAACGGTAACAACTAAATTACTTTTTTAAAAAATATCACAACTTGAAGTAATTTTTTAAAATTTTCCCCTTCAGTACGTACTGTCATTTATATTTTCACATATACTGGGTGCTTTGCTAAATGCAGGGATTTATGATGATTCTTATCTTTTCGGCGAACTTGTGTAGCTTGACTAAATCTTCCCAACGAACTTGTGCAATTGACTAATTCTTCAATGTAATGCAGTCCTCATGTTCATGTTTTGTGCAACTTTTGGTGTTCTCATGAAGATGCAAATAAAAATTACATTTTAAAACCTAACATCATATATATAAGTGTAACAGAACTAACCATCTCAAGAAGGTTTCTCCTTACAGTGTACTTTCAGAAACTTATAATAAAACAAAGAGTACTAATTATTTTACTGAACTAATTAATATACATGTATTGTTAATTTTCAAAATCTACACTCAAACCAACACACTGTACTGATACTTGTGCATCAAGGACACTACTCGAATTTAACAAAATAAATTTTGTCAGTAAACTAAAAAAGGGTGTAAATTAAAATGACAACTAATCTTAATTTTGAATAAAATAATGAATTCACTAATTTACATTTTTATTTATTTCTAGCTAAAGATTAGGTGTCACAATAGTAAAAATAACGTGTTCAAATGTTCACATAAATATATATACACGACAAACTTCATGTTCGGAAATATAAAATAAAACAAAAGGATAGTTCCATAATCAACTGTTTCACGACTGAATTTATGATTGTTGGGGCTATATTGGTTGGCCAAACTTTTTTTCCTTAATTTCATAGTTTAAAAAATAATATATCATAAATTATAAAAAAAATTACCAACAAATAAACTTTTTCATGATTTGTAAATAGACACTATTCTCACTCATTTCACCACAACTCAACTTTCTCCCTTTTTAAAATAGAAACGCCCTTTAAACTTATTTAAGTGTAATTTCATAAATATCAACTTCTAAATTTTTTAGAATATATTTAATGTGCAAAATGAATTAAAATGTTTGATGGACAAATATAGAGCACGACCCACTACAATACAATTTTTAAGATCTAACTCAAAAGACTAATGTTCATTTCGAACACGAACGACAGTCATCACACGACTCGTTGCTAATGGTCTTATAAAAAATATTTGGGAGTGTTCATTTCGCCAAAAGAATTCACATGTGTTGCAATTTGAAAATTTGAAAATTCGAAAATCTGAAAGGATGTTATTGCAATAACATCTTCGTTTTCTGATTCATTTGTAAACGTATCAAATTACTTTCAGAAGAACCATATTTACCTCAATTCATTCCGATTAGCTAAACCCTACTTGTCTCCGAACAAAAATGTTCAAAAAGTAAGCTCATTATTATCTTCTTCTTTATAAGCTATTATGGAATTCATTGTTAATCAGTTCAATTAGCTGAAGATGTGATCTCTTCTTGTTTTTCACCCAAATGTTTCTGCTAGTATTATTCTGCTTTCTGTTGAATCGGTTTTGTCTCTTGATGTGGTATTGCATTTCTGATGCAGAAAAGTATGATTGCAGTTTTGACTCTTTTTGTTTCTGATTTTGTTGTGTGATAGTGGTGAGTAGAATGTACACCTAAATTTCCACTCTATGTTTGTGGAAGAAATTGTTCTATTTACTAATGGTTAATCAGCTGGCTCGAGTGTTTCTTCGAGGCTTTTTTCCTTTTCGAGTGCCTTAACTCCTTTAGAATGATAGAAAAAGTTTGATCATGTCGTTTTTAGCTTGTGATTCCTCCATTTGATGAAATTGTAGCAGTCGCATTTGCAGGAATATCTGATTGCAGAAGCCTGTATACCTTGAGCTTTCATCATTCTTGTGCTATCTGCATTTGATGATATCGCTGGAATATCTCATTGTAGAAGCCTGTATACCTTAAGCTGCCATCATTCTTGTGGTGTCTATTGTAATTTTTACATAAACAAGTCATTTTAACATTTAAGCAAGCTCTGTGTTGGTCTTAGTGTGTAGTGTTTACGGGTACCCTAGTGTTTACATAAGCCTATTTTGTTGCTAAACAGTCCGTTCTTATATGTATGCTTGTGAGTTCAGGCTGTAGGCCGTGTTACATAAGATTCGTTTGAAACTTTCAGCATATATTTTACAACTCTGTAAATGATGCATATATAGGTTTTCGTCTGAAGAAGTTTCTGGACAGAATCAAGTGAAAGCATCTGTACAGAGGAGAATTCGTCAAAGTATTGCAGATGAGGTTTTAGTCAATTCTATATTCTTTGATCTCCCTGTCTGTAGCATAGTTTAGTTCATCACCCATCAGATCTCCATCCAGTTACTAATCGTATTGCACTTGTTTGCAGTATCCAGGACTTGAGCCTGTTCTTGAAGACTTGCTACCAAAAAAATCACCACTTATTGTTGTAAAATGGTAATTATTTCAAGTACGGTATAACCGGTTTTCATCAGATTGACAATCTATTACTATTCTCAGATCACTATCCCTTTTTCTTTTTTCCTGACAATGCCTTTGGTTTCTCTTCCTGAAGCCAAAATCATCTGAACTTGGTTGTGGTGAACAATGTCCCACTTTTTTTCAACATCCGTGACGGACCTTACATGCCAACACTACGTCTTCTTCACCAGTGTAAGTATTTAATTATGAACATCACAGACACAGGCGGACAATAGTGCTCCATTACGAATTTGCTAGTTTATATACTGTGAAGCCTGAAAGAGAATCTCCGTGATATGTGCAAGTGGCCTTAAATAGAAAATTCGATATAATCTCTAAGCAATGCAGGACACTTGGAAAGATTGTCCTCATAAATATGGTAGTGTTTTTTCATGTTTAGTAACGCTAATGATGTGAATAGAATGAGAATGAATGCTTATCTTTGGAGTTGTAGAATTTAAACCAATATAGGGTGTGAAACCAGTGAAGAAGATAGCCTGGCACTGTTGCTGAAATTCACATGCACAGTAATTAGTCTAGAAAGCAGTATAGATGTTAATTTCGATTGACACCGGATAGTGTGTTTTTACTTTTTAGAAAGTATCTTTCCTGTGTTTACTCCACCGACGAAGTTCATTGAGTTCAACCTGCAATATAAGCCCTTTTCAAATTCCTTGATTTGGATTTTGAGTAATTGGTAAGAACTGAACGTTAGCGGCAGCATCTTTATAGTGTATATTCTTAAATAATTTTCCTCTTAATGACAAAGATGGGTTAATTGTATTTATTTCTTTAAAAAAAAAGTAATAAATGAAAAGCTCTGTTTTGGTTTTTCCATGTGGTTATATTCAAAAGGCGGAGCTTGAATCGTGCTTGTTTTAAAGACCACAGTGTAGTTGGCTTGGACTTGGAACCTAGAAGTCCTATGAAGTTGACTTCTGATATCTTATCTGTCGTAGCATATTACTTGTAGGAAAAAGAATCTATCATTGTCCCTTTAGATATCATTCATGGTTGTAGACCCTCGATGAAAATGTCATGCACGGAATCAGAATGCCATTGTTAAATATTGGAATTTCCATCTACTATTACTTTATATTGAGATGATCGCTCTGTTCCATTCAAATCATGTTAATCAGCTGGCAATTAGGTCGAAATTTTGATATCACACTTCCATTTTATATGAACAGTGGTGCCCTATAATAGATGATCAGTGACCCCTATTCTAGATGAGCATCTTCACATTATTTCTGCATTCACTGACCTTTTCTAACTTACCACTTTAGTCATTACTGTTGTCCTACTTCAGTTACACTTGACTAGAAAAGGTTTGGTGAAACATGCTAATATAAAGACCTGGAGACTGCAAAATATGTTTCTTCTGGATTAAGTTTTGGAATGTATTTTATTTGTCCAGTAGATGAAAGAACTCAACTTTACCGACGCATGTTAATTTTCTTAATAGTCACCAAATATATATGTTGTGCTTATTTTGCAGATCCAAACATCATGAAAAAGTTCCAGGTTGATCGAGGGGCAATAAAGTTTGTACTCTCTGGTGCAAATATAATGTGTCCAGGTCTTACTTCTCCTGGTGGTGCCTTGGATGATGAAGTTGGTGCTGAATCTCCTGTGGTAAGCTTGCTAATGGTTTGATCCTTATATAAACAACTGCATGTTGGCTGCTGGTTCACCTGTGTTATAGAAAGGTTGAGCATTCCATTTATTCCACAATGATGCCAATTATCACTTGCAATTATTAATATATTGTTGTCTACATCAATTTATAGGCTATAATGGCTGAAGGAAAGCAACATGCTCTTGCTATTGGTTTTACGAAAATGTCTGCCAAAGATATGTAAGTTAATCTTGTATTGTCGAAAATGTAAAGATTTCTTGTTATTAGCTTTGTGTGAATTATATTGTTAATTGAGTCACATGCAAGCTTTCAGGGAGTTTTTAGGACATCTTTTTTACGCCATGAAAATCTTTGTGTTTCGGACATCACATTGATGTTTAATTCTACTCACAAGCACAGTATTTCCACAGCTTTAAGGAGTATATCACCCCCTGATATTAGGAAACCCACAATTTTTCACTTCGTATAGATTCAACCATCACATCTGCAATTTTTTATTTTTAGAAAGTGATGGGTTGAAAAACATGTTCATATCTATATTCTAGTATTTCATTCTAGTTTCTGTGTTAAGCTCTTTATACTTGTATTTTCCCATAGCACAAGTAAGAAAGTAGGCCTGCTTGCATTTGTTCGGGGGCTTTACCATTTTGCATTATGTTCTGAAGTCGGTGTGATTAATTTGATATTTTAATTGTAGGGTTTGATTTTCTTTCTTTTAAATAACAATGGGGGTCAGGGATATGTTCTATAAACAAAATACAGATAGAATCCTTCTTGTCTTCATTGGTTCATGATGAGGCAATGATTATGGGCTAAGCAAGCTGTAGTGGTGACTGGTGAGCAGTGAGCTTGAGCTGAACTTCAAGCCCTAATATTTTCCTCTGATTCGAGAAACCAATTCTTTCACTCTTGATAATCTGTGTGATACTTTGGATACAACATTAGTTTTAAATTATTGGTATTGAACTTGTTGGCTTGTTATATGTTAAGGAGATCACTATTTTGTGTTTGAGCAGTGGTAGGATAAAGTAGGCAGCTGAAATATAAGCAAGACATTGATTGTTAATATTTCTTATTATTCTTCACTGGTTGTGTCTAATGCAGACGGAAAATCAATAAAGGGATCGGCATTGATAACATGCATTATCTTAACGATGGCCTCTGGAAGGTAACTTACTTTTCACTTGTGTCATTCGTCACTTTTCACTTGTACACTGCACAATGTTTAAGCTATTTGCCATAAACTCTATTCTTGATTCTCATCGTGCAGATGGAGTCCTTTGAATGAGTTTGGGAGGGTTCTGTTTTATATTTTGGTGCATGATCAAGAAATGCTTGTTAGCAAAGTTCTGTTCCTACTCCTAAGTAGGCAACATTGACATACTCCACCGACCGATCATACTCAGTTTTAAGTCTCAGACTGCTTTGTTCAAGTCTTTTCGTTTAAGTAAACCAAATAATCAGTTCTGCAGTCTTTGCCAGTTTCAATGTTTAATCTCTCTGCTTCTCCAATTATGTACAAATGATTGCTGAATCAGAAGTCTTAGAGAGTTTAAAGGAATCATGAATGCTAATCATACAATGCAATGCCAACAAAGTGCTTGTTTTTGAAAATCCATACTTAAATATGAACTTAAATTGTGCTTGCTGCGGAGCAATGCCATTATTATTGATTCGAGGACACATGATTAGAAAGCAAGTTAACTATATGTATTCCAATGACATGGTAAAATATACATGGCTCGTTAAACAGAGGACACTTTTTTAAATAAATGTGGGATATGTTTTAAATCCCGTGAAACCAGACACAAATTTTAATAAAAAAGTGATAAAGTAGGAAATAAAATAATAAATTATGAATGTGATTGAATAAAGTATGATAAATAATGAGTAAAGTATGAGAGATAATGTATAAAGTAATAGAGAGATTTTATATTTAAAGAAATGGAACTTTCAAATCGGAACAGTCCAAAATGAAAATCGGAACTTCCAAACCGGTACGGATGAAGTATTTTACAAAAGGTACTTTAAATGTTATAAACATGAAATTTAGTCGTCATATTTATCATATACTCTATTTAACCCCATAATACTTCAAATATTAAAAAAATAATAATATAAAAACATAGCAATATGATAAGAGAACAAAAAAAATATATAATGCAAATATAAATTAGATTACGACATCGATTACAAATCAAAAGAAGTAAATATTTTTTAAATTTAATATCTATATTGTTTATAATTATTTTATAGCATTAGAATATTAAATATATCAATATATTTCACTAAAATTTTGAAAACAAATTAAAAAAATCTCAAAATGATGCGTGGCAGCCTTGAGAGCTGCCAGGCGCTATTCTGGCAGTCCTCAAAGCTGCCATAATTCTAGCAGCCTTGAGGGCTGCCAAAACAGCGGCTGCCAGGCGGGCTGTTTTGGCAGCCCTCAAGACTACCAAACAACTTGTTTAGTAATTTAAAAAAAAATAAGAAGTTAAAAATGTTAATTTAAAATGAATGATTCGATTAAATTTGAATCTATTTATTTATAATATTGTCCTTGAATTTTATTATGATTGTTTACAAATCATAAACTCCTCGTGTTTTTTAATTATGTTTGGTTGAAGATTCGAAGAGAAATACGCACGTTAGAGAGTTCAAATGCATAAATAAAAATATTTTTTGATAAAATTATAGTATTTTAAAATTGATGGGGTCATTTTATAAATTAATGTAATTTTGAGTTGATTTGTAATATGTTAAAATTGTGTCCTGCGTTTAATAAAAAGTGTCATGTGTTTAACATTCCTGAATATATAACTACACGTCGATGTCGAAAAGATACATCGGCCTACAAGATACTCATCCTCCTGGAGAACTTCATACGTTAAGGTTGGTGCGTTGTTGTATGTGACAAGTTAAAGTATTGATAAAAAATAGAGATGATGAAGAAAATTCTAGTTTTAGTGATAAATTGTGTAATTTATGTGTAAAGTTGAGATTATTTATTATTTGTTAGTGGTGGGTAACTTCATTTTTTAGTAATATATAAAATTTTGTGGGATGAGTAGAAATAGAATATGTATGAAGCTCTCCGACGGAACGAAGGGAGTACGAATTTTCCGGGCAATGATATAAAAAAACATAAAAACTAACATGAGTTAATATAACGGCATAACTTAGACTTTTATTTAATATAGTGTTGCAATTCAGATTTTCTCTGTTTGAATAAAAATAATTTCGAGAGGAATACCGACTTGTGTGTAACTTAATTTTCCGACCAACGAGATTCAACTGTTATATGGGCTTGGGCTTTATGTATAAAAGTATATATGACCTTTTAAGTCCAGTTACCAAAGCCCAAGCCCAAGAGGAAACCAAAAGAGAAAATGAAGGTGATAGAAGCTAAAACACAGCAACAGTCCGTTTGTTTTCTTTCCGATCATCGTTCATCTTCTACCCCGTCCGTCCTCAACCAGAGCTTTACAGCCGATAACTTCCAGGTAACAGAAATTAAATTATAGAATGCTTTAATTCATTCTACTTTGCATCTTATTAGTCCAATTACAAACCATATCTCATATGTTTATGACACTAATTAGGGTTTTTCTTTCCCATTTATTAATCATTGATTGCATTATTGTAAAATGCTAACTGATATCGCTTGTAATCGCTCTCGATATCTCAATTTATGTTCGCTCTGAGTATTTTTGTATATCAGCTTAGTTGTTAGCTGAGTTGTGAGTTGCACAGATCAGTTGGTATTACAATTCCACTCCGACCAATTGGTTGTGTTCGAGTCACATTTGCCGTTTCAAAAAATAAAAAGCTAGGTTGTTAGCTTAGGCCTATGATTTTGGTTGTTAGCTTAGGCCTGTGATTTTGGCTGTCTGATCATCAATTAGTTTCTAGCTGTATTGACTATTGAGCATTAACTTGACTGCGAAAGTAACATTCTGTGCAGAATACGATATGTCTCGGAGGTATGATAGCCGTACAACGATCTTTTCGCCAGAAGGTCGCCTCTACCAGGTCGAATATGCAATGGAGGCGATTGGGAACGCTGGGAGTGCTATAGGAATACTGTCACAGGACGGGGTTGTGTTGGTTGGTGAGAAGAAAGTTACTTCCAAGCTTCTCCAGACATCTGCAGCCACTGAGAAGATGTACAAGATTGACGACCATGTCGCTTGTGCTGTGGCTGGGATCATGTCTGATGCCAATATCCTTATCAACACGGCTAGGGTGCAAGCTCAGCGGTATACTCTTAATTACCAAGAGCCAATGCCGGTGGAGCAGCTAGTTCAGTCCTTGTGTGACACCAAGCAAGGGTATACTCAGTATGGTGGATTGCGTCCGTTTGGTGTTTCTTTCCTCTTTGCTGGTTGGGATAAAAACTACGGATTTCAGCTTTACATGAGTGATCCGAGTGGGAACTACAGTGGATGGAAAGCTGCGGCTATTGGGGCAAACAACCAGGCTGCTCAATCGATGCTTAAGCAGGACTACAAGGATGAGATTACAAGGGAAGAGGCTGTTCAGCTTGCTATTAAGGTGCTTAGCAAGACTATGGACAGTACGAGTCTTACTTCGGAGAAACTTGAGTTGGCTGAGGTCTTTGTCTCTGATGGAAAAGTTAAGTATCAGGTGTGCACACCCGAGGCATTGAGCAAGTTGCTGTTGAAGTCTGGAGTGACTCAACCTGCAGCCGAAGCTTCTTAAGATTTTGCGCTGTTGACTATGTGTTATGCTCATTGATTATGTTGTCTATTGAAGTATAAATCCGAATGCTCTTGAACTTGAATTCAAACCCTGCCTTTCCTCTTTTTATTGGGTTTGTTACTGAGGGTATATTTTCATGTCCAGTTTTATGTAGTTATAAAGATTGTCTTTGATTTGTTTTTGTCTTCATTACTTAACTCGTTTTTGTTGGATTAAAGTATCTGCTCGAGAACATAAGCTTACAGTTTGTGACTGAATGTTTGGATTTGTGTTATGAAGACGGAATTGTGTAGCACTAAAAGCAGAGCCTGTAGTTGTGCTTCTGCATGTGACCCGGAGCTGGTCATGTTTAGATTTGTTTCTGTCAATTTATCTGTGTTTATAGTCATATGAAACCTTGATAACTAGAGAACCTACCCTTGATTCCATTGATCACGAAGAAGGAACTCAAGAATGTAAAATGCACATTGAAGTCGGGGGAAGTAGATTGTGATTAATGTTTCCCTGGCTCCTGTGATAGTTTGAGTTCTTTATTTTGCAGCTCAATAGAGAATTATCAGATATGCACAATTTTTCACAAGGCAGGAAAATGTTGAAGCTCAGGAAGATCTTCAATGTAGTATGGTATCAGATAAAGAACTAGTCGAATGAAACATATTCAAAAATGCTGAGCTATTGGAATTATTCAAGGCAGCGTCCCGAATCTGACTGTAAATCAACAGCATTTTTATTAACCAAATGCCAGCAAGAACATTCTGTTCAAGGTTGATCTTAAACTGTTTGACAAACCATAGGTTTGAATCTATCTGTTCCAGAAACAAGCATTCGAGTAAGGCTTAACCACAACAAAAGGCATCAATCTTTTACAGGTGAGGTCCTTTAGTGAAAGTATCACAAGTATTCGACTCAGACCAGAGTAAATCGTCTGACAGACAAATAGATGAAATGTTGCAATGGGAAACAACACATCAAAAGAATCGCAAGAAAAATTGCAATTTAATAATAAATATTAATAAGAGAATATTAATCAAAATCTCAAGCTTATATCCGATGTCTAGTTAAGCACAAGACAAATACTTGTACATCAAATGCTTAAAAGGAATACTAAAAAAAGTAAAGCCACAGTTAGCAAACCCTAACATCTTTTTCAGATATCAACGCAGCCTCCTAGCCTCTCTTTCAGACTCGAGCAGGGTAAGAACATCTCCCTCTCTGACTGGTCCCTTAACATTCCTCATGATGAAACGGTTTTGATCATCAATGAACTTAACTCTGACCTGAGTAACCTGTCCACGAGACCCAGTCCTCCCAATGATCTTAACAACAATAGCATGCTTGATCTGAGAATCCATTCTGCATAGACAAAGTTAAGTTTATATACATACGCACCAATCTAGCTAAACATAGTCCAGAAGTGCAGCATTAAAGCTAAACATAGTCCAGAAGTGCAGCATTAACCATTCTACACTGTACATACAAATGTTCCATTAATTGCATTATATTGAAATGATAATCTAAATAATACATGAGTCGACTTGATCTACAATACATTTACGAACCAGGTCTATCTAAGACTTATCACTCTACAGAAAACATCATCATTTGTTTTCGTAGCCAAAAGAACTGGTTATAGAGTTTGGTTAATGTTTACAGAAATTGCTTAAAACAGTTGCAACACAGCAATAGCGTTCACTCAGATTTTTTATACAAACAAGTTACATGTTGGTCTAGGATACCCAAACAAGTATCAAATTATCCAGCGTAATTAAATCTTATGAAATAACGCAGACACTCAATTAACATCCTATCATTAGATTAGGCTGCAAGTTTCAACTTACTGTATAAGCTATAGCAAAGTTGGCAATAACCTGCTTAAATCAAGTTTGATGAGGTTCGTAACGACATCCACCGTATATACAAGAAATCTTCAAGTTCACCGAAATTGAGCTTAACGTATTATAAGTATTTGGCCAAACTCACTAGAATCTGTGCTATTGTTTACAAAAAACTACTTCAGATATTTGCATCTTAAAAATGAGATGAAAGGTTGCGAAATTCAGCATAAAAGGTTAGGTCATGAGCAGATGAATTACCCAGACATTCAGTAACAAACATCATCATCATCGTATATGTAAAAAAACAAGCAGCTAGTGCAGATGTGAGAAAGCAATCATGAACAAACATACCAAATCAAATGATAAAATGCATCGAATATAAAGGAACAGGAAGAATAAGGAAATTGCACATACAATACATAATCAATTGAAGAATTAGGCAAAGATGAGAGAGTAAATGATGATTTGGCATTAGGACGAACCTGAACGAAAATCTGATCGGATTGTAAGCACACCAGATTACGAACGACAGAGCTGGAACTGAAACCCTAGGCAAGGCGAGGAGAAGATATAAATATAATATAACCAGCCCAAATTGGAAACAACCAGCCCATTTACCATGAAATCAATACTTATTAATGGGTTTAATGCCACTTCTCTCGGCCCATTACAACTTATATATGTACTGGTTGATGTAATTCTCGCAGTAAGGCTAGCAGCCTAGCACTCTTGTTGAGGAATGTATCTTACAAAAAAAAACCTCTTCTTACTGAATCAAGTTGTTCGTAAGTAACCTGGTGTCATCAAAACTCCAGACGAACTTTCTCCGGAAGAAATTCAAGTAAGACTTAAATGATTATTGTATTGCATGATAAATTAGACTGCTCATAAATATTATATATCGTGAAATAAATCGTTTTTATAAGAATAAATGGCATTTTAGCATTTAAAAGTTGATTTCCAGTACTTTTTATATCTCATAATATAATTTTCATTTTACCACCTAAAAAATCTAAATTAACAATATCTTAGTTATAGAGTACCTAGTACAAAATTCATCCCACTTGAACTCATCTATTAACTAAGGCTATGTTTAATAGAAGTAAACTAGTTAGAAAAATTAGATGTTAATTAGCTAATTAATAAAATTTATATTAGTCAATGATTAAATAATTATTAAATATTAATAAACATAATATATAAAGCTTGATAAACTCACAGTCAAAATGCATTATCGATTTGTAAGTGGTAAATACCGACACAGGCTTCTAAAATCAATTTTAATTGATTGCTTTTTACTGATATATGCTCATGTGATTAACAATTTAATAGATCATCATCGAACCTTTTTTAATGGATGGATCTCCTAAGTGCATTTTTTTCGCTCGAACTCGAAATGTTACTAAATAAAATTAAGAGGCTGATTGGAGTAGTATTCAAATGCCCATTTGAATGCTACTTGAAGATTTTGTGTTTGTTATGACATTTAAATGCCGAAAATTGAAATGGCTCTACAGTAGCAACATTTTCCTATACCTATATAACAAACCTATAATACCTTATTCAATTACAATTTTATACCAAATACAATTTTAACAATCTCACTATAATTCCGATCACTATTCAGTCATTTAAATTGATGCATTTAAGTCGCAATTTCGGCATTGCCACTGTGCACATCAACTTCGCGTTACACATGGCGTTCTCTCACTCTCTCTCGGCAAACTTCCTCACTCTCTCCAAACTTTCTGCCTAAACATCTCGATTGTTCGTATTGAAGCTCTATCTCACCTATGTCAGATCAAAATCAAATTCCGCTCAGTTGAGTTGTCTCGCGTCCATGGCCAACAGTAAAGGTAAAGTCCAAGTGTTCGATTCGGAGGAAGAGTTATCTCATTCTCTAGCCAAATACACCGCCGATTTATCCTCTCAATTTGCTCACCAAAGAGGCTCATTCACTGTCGTTCTGTCTGGTGGTTCTCTTGTTAAGTCTCTGAGGTAACATTTTTTGGATCATTTGTTGCTCTTGTTATGAGCTTGAATTTGACTTCGATCTGATTCAAGGAAATTGGTGGAGCCGCCGTATGTTGATGTGGTGGATTGGTGTAAGTGGCGTGTGTTTTGGGTGGATGAAAGAGTTGTGCCTAAGGATCATCCTGATTGTAATTATCTCCTTGCATTCTCCGAGTTTCTATCCAAGGTATTCGTTCATTTTCAATTACTGTACTGCCACTCGAAATCGAAGATGATGACTCTATTTTTGTTACTTACTCCTTCATCTGCACGTTAATAATGAAACAATTTGATTTTGCAATATTTTAGTATGTGGCCAATATGTGGTTAAAAATGAGTTAGTATTGTGGGTTGTTTCACTTTGTCGGATGCCCACCACAAAAAATTATTTCACTTCTAGCTTAGAACCGAGGGACGGAGGGAGTATCTAATAGAAATTGTACTGCATTATAATGGAATAAAACTCTAATTCGTAAGAAAAACATTGACGGCCTGACAATATGTAGGTAACAACTATGTTCTTTTCATTTGAAAACCATTAATTTTGGTACAGATCAAATCAGTTCACACGAAGAGAACATAGGCTAAGTCCTTCACGATAGAATACCATAGCTCGAACTTCTAGAGATTTCGGATTTGAAATATATCCGGACACAAGTTTTAAGATAAAATAAAATAAAAATAAGATATGGTAAAGCCTTAAAGTAGGAATGCAATCGAACAAAGTAGATAGATAGTAAATGGAATATAAGAGAAATTGAATAAAATAAACAAGAAATGATAAGTTGAAGAGATATTGTACCAAAATGGAATTCGATAAGTTGAGTTCGGAACGGGGGGTGTATTAGTCTATTAGACATCCTATAGTTGAGACGGGTGGAAAGGACATTAGGCCTTCAATGCAGTTTTTGACCCTCTAGATAGTTACATGTCTCTGTTTGACTGTATGTAATTTTAAATGAACAGGATCTGATTTTGTTTGCTTCACAGTTTCTTACAGTAACTTGCCTTTCGCTCTCATGTAGCTTCAATAGTTGAAACCAAGAAATAGTATAGCAATGAGCTATATGAGTGCGAAGCGAAGCTAAACTAGTGGACTACCATAAGTCCACAACGAAGGTACTAAACTAGTGGAATATCACAATGAAGAGAAACTTCGGTTCAATCTGATTATGTGAAGCACTACACACATTGCTTGTCAACTATATATTGCAGTTATCTCTGTGATTAATTTTCAATGCTATTTGGTGGTTCCCCGTTGCTGTTTTGAAGCATCTCCTTGCAAATTAAATTCAAGCTCTACGTGCCTTATTCCTCTCCTAACTGCAGATTCCGATACCCACTGGTAATGTGTATGCCATAAACGAAGCATTAATGGCTGAGGGTGCAGCAGATGATTATGAAACTTGCATCAAGCATCTAGTCAGCAGTGGAATAATTGATCGAAGCCCCAACTTCAGGTTCCCGAAATTTGATCTTATGCTGATGGGAATGGGCCCCGACGGGGACATCGCTTCATTATTCCCAGGGCATCCTCTCGTTCAAGAAAAACAGAAGTGGGTTTGTTCTATCAAAGATTCACCCAAACCACCATCCGAGAGAATATCTTTCAGTCTCCCGGTTATTAATTCGTCGGCAAACATAGCACTTGTCGTAGCAGGTGCAGGCAAGGCCACTGCTTTGCATACAGCACTTGGTGATGTTTCAAATACTGAAGTCCTTCCAGTGCAACTGGTAGCACCTGAAGGAGAGTTGTCCTGGTTTTTAGACAAAGATGCAGCCTCAAAACTGTAGTGTGGTGACTCGTGGTTATCAGTTTCTTTGTATATATCCTGTGTAACTTGAGCTTTTGCAAGGACAGTTAAATATGGTGCTTTTGCAGTGTACTAGTAGTAATGACAGGATCGGAGATTAGGTTATATTAGTACTTAGTGTGAAGTAGCTAGAAAGAATCAACTGGCTGTGGATCTCTTACTTTGGTATGCATGTTTCAGAAGTAGCTCTTCCAGTTCTGTAAATGTCCCTAGAATTGGATGCAGATAGAAATGCAAAAGTCGAGAAAGTCACAATACACGTCGAGACAGGTAAAAACGACTTGTGTAGTTGGCCATATGTTCTTTGTGTGATGATTTGTTCATCAACAGATTCTCTCAGCCTCTACAAATCCTTTCAAGACAACATGTACATTCACTGATTCTAAGAATAGGCAAAAGTAACAGTGACCTGTATTATCATACTACTAATCATGGAATACATAACAACTTTACAACAGTCGAAGCTTAGATAGATACATAAGGCTAATTTGTTAGTGCATTCACTCGCACGTCAATGATAAGATGACGAGCCATGTGAAGATATACTAGCACTAGAACACTAAAGATCAGAGCCATGTCGTTCAGATACTGAGCAAATTAACTTGGATGTTAATTGTGACTCTTATCAACATGATCATAGTTTATTTCTTGAAGTAATTAGGCACAGAAGAAGACCCTGAGAGGGATGTCCTCTTCACAAATCGACCTTTCATTCTCGGTCTCTTCTCTGCATTTAATTTCCTCACTTCATAACGAATCTTCTTTGCAAACAACCTTGTCCTTCGCTTTTCTCTGTACCGAGACACTATTGCTTGCCTTCTTGCATCATCTGCAGCAGACCGTCCTCCTGCTCCGTATGGATGAGAATCTCCGCCCAAGCATGCAGCCTGAAGTTACACATCAAACATGGGTTAGGAATCATATAGATTCAACTGAAAATTGAAAACATCAGGTTATATATTATGATTCTATGAGCTAGTAGAAGCTGCTTTCGAGGTAGAGGAGGGTGAGAGTTTCATTTCACCGAAGTGTAGACATAAAATTCACATCTAAAAGTTTGAACTTGTACATAAATAAACTATGTACTCTCAAAGTTAATGCAAGAAGGGAAGTTACCGAGAACTCTTCAAGATCAAACTGAGGCCGAGTTCCATTCGTCCAAGGAGAGCCTTGAGTCGCCCAAGCAGTGAGCACAGATTCGTAGTTAAGCCTCAGCAACATCTTCCTCTCATCTTGAGATCCGCTTCCACTTTCAACACTGGCGCTATGTTTATGATCACCTATAGTTTTCAGTTCCTCATCGTCTTCCCAAGTATTCACAGACGAAGCATAATTGAAGTCCCAATTCAAATCCATATCGAGCGCAGGATCAAACTGACACGCTATTACTTCTTGCATTTCATCATCATCATCATTGCCATCATCTTCTTCTTTAACTTTCACCCTTTCCCCACGTAACACCTCTCCATCTTCACCTTCTTCATACATGCAATCCAAAGCTCCTGACCTTAAACCGGAATCATCGTTGATTACCATCCCTAGTAGACTTCCTACATCCGTTGCAAACACTTCAAGCTCAGCATCATCATTTATCAAGCCATCAAGATCAAGACCATGACATCCCTCTTGATCATCCCCCATAAGAAAATCATCCGTTATAGGGTCGAAAACTGGAACCCTATAGAGAAACTGCTCGTCATTCTCCTCATGGAAACAAGATTCGTCACCGTTCATCTCCGGGACAAGCGGAAGCGTGTGGTTAACAACCGGCTGGACCTTTGCGGGTTTAGCATTTCGTGGGGTTCTTGCCTTCCGAGTGAACCCTTGGTGCCAAGCTGGAAAGGATGAGTTCACTTCTTTACCACTCCCTTTCGAAGATGAGCTGTCAAGCCGGACTCTTTCATGCCGGCTAGCCAACTGGTTAGCTGAATGAACGGCTGAGTCACATGACTGGCAAAGGAAAGCGTCATCGGCTGCACAAAACCACCTAGCACGCTTTCTCAAACAGCTATCACATGCTCTAGCTGTCTTTCCTCCTATTGCATTCGCCACTTTGCCTTCACTCGCGCTCATGGCTACTAGCCTACTACACAAGGAAACAAAGGTCGATCGAACTATTCGGTTTAAAATAAGGAAAAATGGGAAGTGGCGCAATGGTTACATGGAGAGTAATGTAGATTTGGAAGGATGAAATGTACACATATAAAGGTTGATTATAAGCATGACGAAGAGTGGAATGAACTTGTTTTTACAAATGAAAGGGAGAGGTGTACAAGTGACACTAATGAGGCTATATAAGTTATGTCCCTTAGGATACATGTCGAGGTCCATGTACTATTGGTTGTCCATAGGGTTAAGGATTAGATTAAGGCAAGAAGGGGGCCCACAGAAATTTATTTGTGAAACCTGATTGGATGGAATTCTTGGGTACATCTTAACCCTTGGGTTCCTATTGGTGGGGTGTCTTAATTATGGATTTCTCGATGGGTCCGAATGGTAGGGATGGAGTTTTTCTAGTAATTTCTACTTGTGATGAACTTTAGTGAGGGTTTCAATTTTCGGCTTGGTTTTTTCTGCCCAATGGTACCATTATTCTTGTTTAAAGTTTTGGACTCTTAGGCCTTTCAATTCTGAGTGGTCCTCTGTCGATATGTTTCTTTCATGGTGAGTTATGAGAGTTCATTTTATGGTTTCAGTTTCACCAATCTGAATTTTTCCACTGGGAATCCATGTTAGTGGATGTGATTGATGGGAATTCAGTTCTCAAAATTTGTTTTCTTACTAACATTTCATATTATTGATGTGGTTATTACATATTACACCATCAGGTATTTTACAAGATTTACATTTATTTCCCTCCATTTCTATAATTGTGCAACAAATTTAAAATTAAAGTGATACTAACAACGTTTTCTCCAATTTAACAATTATATAGTGTTTATAATTAGATATGTAGTGTTAAATTGGTCTATCTGAAATACGATTTCTACCAAGAGTTTGTACTCAAAATACCAATGAAAATTGATTAGCATTTTGCAATTTTTGATATCTATCTTCAATATCTCCAAAAGAACTAGGTTTTACATTTTTTCTTCTTGCTTCTTCTTTTTTTTTTTTTTGGG